>PVJA010005052.1:25513-81579 GCA_004027025.1 Myocastor coypus | reverse complement strand
TTTTTTTTTTTTTTTTTTTTTTTTTGTGGCGGGGAGCAGGTTAGATGTGGACAGTTGTGTGATGGAATTCATGGATATAAGAGGCCTGATCAGCCGGGTGTGGTGGCGCATGCCTGTAATCCCAGCACTTGGGAGGCTGAGGCAAGAGGATTAGTGTGAGTTCAAGACCAGCCTGGGCTACAAAAGTGAGCTCAAGGCCAGCCTGAACTGCATAACAAGACCCTGTCTCAAAAACACACACACAAAAAAAAGAGACCTGATCAACAGTAGTTGGTCTGGGCTGGAGAAATATCTCAGGGACTTAAGAATCTTCCTGGTGAGTGCAAGGTCCTGAGTTCAATCCCCAGTACCAACAAAACAAAACAAACAAACAAATAATAGTTGGTCTACACCAGAGAAATTAATTTCTACAGGCCTACAACCCTGCTATTGGGAGTAAGGAAAACCTGAAGTGGTCCACACTCAGGCATATCTCTTAGAGGACATGAATGGGGCGCGGAAATCAGAGCACTGTGGGTCTGAGGACAGAGCTCTGGGGTTACAGAATGAATTTTACATTTGTTTTTCTCTGGCTTTCCCACTTCGCGAAAGAAAAGACAGATGTTCTCAGTGCCCCAGGCCATTACAGAGGTATTATTAGAAAAGCAAGCTGTAAGAGTAGAAATCTCCTGGGACAGACAGAAACACACTAATTTTTTTTTTTTTTTTTTTTGTCTTTTTGAGACAGGGTCTCACTGTGCAGTTCAGGCTGGCCTTGAGCTCACTTTTGTAGCCCAGGCTGGTCTCGAACTCACAGCGATCCTCCTGCCTTAGCCTCCCGAGTGCTGGGATTACAGGCGTGCGCCACCACGCCCGGCACTAATTTTTTTTTTTATTAAATCTATGTAATAGTTATTTAAGGAATCCTGGTGTGTTTATGTTTCTGTCTTAGAAACATAGACACACATTTTAGCTACATATGCTTATATATCTTAAGAATATATAGTAGTCTCTAAAATTTAAGTATTGCGTATGGAGACATCTAAAGGAAAGTAAGAGCCGGTCAGATAGCTCAGCAGATTAAAATGCCCGCTTAGGCAGGCTCAGGGACTGAGGTTTGATTCTCCGCATGCTGGGCTAGCCCCAACCCCAGAGCGTGCTGAGACAATAACTGAGGCTGGGAATGGTGGCCCACTTGTAGTCCCAGGGTTTGGGAAGCTGAAAATAGGAAGATCACTGTGAGTTCCATCTATGTAGTGAGACCCTGTAGACCCTGCACTAAAGTATATGTATTTTTTAAAGTTAAGTAGGGGCCCAGCAGGATGGCTCAGTGGTCTAAAGTGCCTGCTTAGGAAAGCTTATGGCTGCAGGGACCGCAGTTTGATCCCTGGCATCACATGCTGTGCCAGCCCTGCCCTGAGGGCAGGCTGAGCCGGCCATAAAAATAAATAAACAAACAAACAAAAGTTCTGAAACAAGAAAATAAAAATAAATAATTTTTTTAAAAAGTTAAGTAAATTGCTGCTGCAGGGATAGAAACTATCAAAGTACTGTTATATTTTTCTCACACATGTTATTCAATTAGTTCTATTGAGTACTATTCATTACCACCAAGCAGTCCTATTGTTTTGTTTAAATAATAGAATTCATACAGCAGAAAATAATACAGAATGTATGATTTCAAAACAGTACCTGTTTTTCCTGCCTTTATAGTACTACTTTAAAAGTAGCAGCCCCGGGGCTGGAGAGATAGCTCACTGGCATGAGTGTCTGCCTGGCAAATGGAAGGTCCTGAGTTCGATCCCTGGTTCTGCAAAAAAAAAAAAGTAGCAACTCCCCGTCAAAATAAATACAAAATAAAAATAGCAGCCCCGGGCCCGGCAGGATGGCTCAGTGGTCTAAAGCGCCTGCTTAGGAAAGCTTGGGCGGCTGCAGGGCCTGCGGTTCAATCCCTGACACCACATGCTGCGCCAGCCCTGCCCTCAGGGCAGGCTGAGCCAGCCATAAAAATAAATAAATAAACAAACAAAAGCTCTGAAACAAGAAAAAAAATAGCAGCCCCTACGCATACAAGTATTTGTCCTGATCCTAGATTTTTGTGGCTTTTTATTGGGGTGGCACTGTCCTGGCTTGTCATTCTCAAAATTGGTGACTCTATCCATCACTCAGCATTGTGCTGATCATTTTTATTGCTGAGCAGCCCTGTTCGACCCCTGGTACACACACACACACACACACACACACACACACACACACACACAAGACTAGAACAAATACAAATGGAGAGTACCTCTGCTGTTTCCAGCTTGGAGCACTGAAACATGTGCTGCTAGAACCCAGTGCTGCAGGTTTCAATGAGAGCATACAAAATTCCTATTCTTGAGTAACTCCACAAGAGTGGCACTCATGGCTAATGCATTGTAAGAACCTCATTAATTTCCCAAAGTGGCCAAACTATGCTGCATTCCTGCATGGAGGTACAAGCTGCTCTGCAGGCTAGCTGGCAACCGATCCTTTCAGAGCTTAATTTTTCCCTCATTTCCAACTTCTCTGCTCTCGTTTTCCTTCCAAAGCTCCCAGCAGCCATTCTGATAGGCATTTGCAGCTGCCTCAGATGGTACTGAGGCAGAAAAAAAAAAAAAAAAAAGCACGAAAGAAGGGCAATCCTTCCATGAAACTAAAAACTGGGAACAGGTGTGGAAAGGGCCTGGGGAATGTGTGTGACCTTGAGTTTATTCTTGGTTAAGGATCAGAGTTGGCCAAGGAAGAAGAGTGGAGGGGGGGAGAAGGAGAGAGAGGGAGAGACTGAGAGAGAGACAGACAGACAGAGATAGACAGAGAGACAGAGCTGAGGAATACAGCCAGACGCCCACTTTCCTTGGGATTAACAGCACAGTCCCAGTGTCCTGGTGTTGTGTTACAAATGGAAGGGATAGTAGAGCAGGACAGGAAGTCCATTCTTGGAGCATGGCGCCTGTGTCCCTGGCTGTCACAGTTCCCCCCACCTAGTCCCTCTAATAGGACCCCATGACACCATGTGGAATGAATGTAAGGCAATCTGTTTCAGTGCCTCCCTGTGCTGTCCCTGTCACACTCAGCAGCTGCGACTGCAGTCTGCCTGCCTGAGAAAGCCCCTCAGCCGCCCCGGTCTCCCTTCTCTCTCTTCCCTCATCGTTTTCCTCCCCTTCTCACAGCCTTCCCCAAGTCCCTTCCAACCCCTACTTTCTATCCATTCACCTGCACCAGATGCCATTCTGTCCCTGTCAGTTTTGGGGGGGGGGAAGGTCTACAGGGTGTTCAGGGTCTCACTACTAGTAGGGATCTGCCTGTTATAGCCTCCCAAGAGCTGTGTCCCTGTCACATTGTTCCCCACTCCCTGATAACCACAAGAGGAAGCAGCCAGGCAGTCTGGCCCCCTCTTCCGACATTCTTGATTCCACCAACCCTGTGGGAAGTATGGGATTGTGTCTTTGACTTGGTCTTTTTTCCCACTGAAACTGAGCCCATCCCATCTCCCTCACTGGGATGGGAGAACTAAATGGCAAAACATGACAATCAGAGAGATGTGCACTTGAAATCTGTTCCTCTGTTTCTTAACTAAGGGGCAATGACAAATGCCTTGACCTGAGCCTCAATATTCTTTTCTCTGGAATGGGCAAAAATAGCATCTACTTTGTATTGTGATTATAAGAGTGTCTATATACCAAGGACCCAGCACACTGGAAAGAGACTTAAAGAACAGTAGGTAGGATTTGGAACGATCCCTGCCTTGAGTGAAAAAGAAGGCTAAAAATAGGGCACAATTAATAATTTATTTTCTAAACTACTATCTCAAAAACTGGGGCATGTTTCTCTACGGACATTGAAGGAACACCCTGAGTATAGAGATGATGTTTCTAGCGCAGTGACCCTGCCCCTGCCTAGTGGCTCGTGGGAGACCAAGGGCACAGAGACAGGGGACAAGAGGAACCCTCCATTCCCAACTGTGGACATTTGGGAGTACCCCCTAGCTGGGCATCGTGAAGGAGGAAGATAAGGACAAGCAAACAGAAGGTGGTCGCTTGGGCAGAGCCATGCATCTCGTGACAGTTGGAGCTGGTGTGCCGTCCACGGTCCATGCGGAAATGCAATCCCCACCACCTCAGTAACCAGAGGGTGGCTGTGGGGATGCCCAGGTGAACAGGGGATACCTAAAGGAGTCACTGGCCTTTTCCCCCCCTTCTGCCATTTGCAGCCTCAGCATCCACCAGACAACTGAGCCTGCCTGTGCCTTGACCCTGGATTTCCCAGCTTCCAGAGTAGGAGAAAGACAGCCAGGGAGATAGCTCAATGGAATAAGTGCTTGCCTGGCAAGTGCAAGGTCCTGAGTTCAATCCCTGGTACCAGCAAAACAAAACAAAAACCAGAATGTGAGAAAACAAAAGTCTATTTTATTTATTTATTTATTTATTTATTTATTTATTTATTTTTGTCTTTTTGAGACCAGGTCTCACTGTGCAGTTCAGGCTGACCTTGAGCTCACTTTTGTAGCTCAGGCTGGTCTCGAACTCCCACTGATCCTCCTGCCTCAGGCTCCCAAGTGCTAGGATTACAGGCATGTGCCACCATGCCTGGCCAAAAGTCTATTCTTTAAAACTTCCCCATATAAAAATGTGTAACTGCTTTTATCACATTCTACATAAATTTATTAGAATATCAATGATTGATGGAAAATACCAATTTCAAGCTAAGTCTAAGATGTTTGATATTTAGAAAGACAGTGATGTTAAGATCAATTACCTATATGTTATAGAGTAATAGTATCATGAAGCTTCTCTGCTGGAGAGTTGAGAATGTAAGTTAACAGACGAAAACTGGAGAAAAAGAAGGCCTATGAAGATAGCCAACATTTTGGCCCTAGCCCTTCAAGGTCAGTGAGGACTCAGGACAATAGAGAACCTGTGCTGTAACATCCCATAACTCAGTGGAGTCCCAAATTTTCTGGTCAAGGAGATTATGGCACCTCAGAGGAAAGGGATAAATGAAGTATAGTGCACCTAAGGAGAGTCACCTAGCGAAAAAACATTCTCTCAGGCTTTCACAGAAAGCAAGCTGGTCAAGCAATGGCCGTGACTCATCCCGAAGGCTAATACTGACAACAGCTCTGAAAAACACTGTACGTGGTTCCAAAGTTAATCCTGAGGGGATTTGATCTTGGAAGATACAAAAGATGAATGTTTTGTTATACAGGTCTTGCTTTAACTTGCCCTTGATCACCCAGCAGAAAAGCTTAATTATAAGGCATAAAATGCAGAGCTAGAGTAGTATGGTGAGCTGTACGAGGCTTAAATCAACAGCCTCCAACATTGCCAGTTTCACCGGTAACCCACTGCAATTATGGAACATTGGACTATGTATACAACTACTTCCTCACAGCTCAAAGAAAATAATTTTTTTCTTTCCTTACCAATATCAATCAGAAAATTTATCATGTCTATATCCTGTGCTCTGTATAACTACTATGACAACAATATGCAATGTGTTAATTATTGCGAATGTATTACTAATGTGTTTTGAAACTATCATATTGGTATTTCTTATGAAAAGTAATAATTTAAAAAACTTCCCCAGCCTGGGTATTTTTTAATAAGTCTTTTTATTTATTATTTTTAAATTATGTATGTATGTATGTATGTATTTAGTATAGGGTCTACAGGGTCTCACTTCATGGATTGGGCTCCTAGTGATCTTCCTGTTTTCAGCCTCCAAGAGCTGGGATTATGGGCATGAGCCACCATACCTAGTCTCTTTCACTGTCTCAGCATGCCCCAGGGGCAGGGTAGGGCCAGCGAAGGCACAGCACACTGGGAATCAAACTCTGGTCCCTGAGCCTGCCTAAGCAGGTGCTTTAGTCTGGTGAGCTATAAGCCAGCCCTTATAAGTCTTTTTTAAAAATCTTAACTGTCTGTCTATCTATCTATCTATCTATCTTTCTTTCTTTCTGGTGCAGGGTCTTACTATGAAACTCAGACTCCTAGTGATCCTCCTGTTTCAGCCTCCCCAGCACTAGGATTACAGGTGTGCACCACCACACCCAGTTTCAGAACGGCATGACGCGATGGAGTTCTAGGGCTGCATGATGTGGGGTACTGGGGATCAAACCTGGGTCCTTGCATTAGCCAGGTGGGTGCTTAGACTGTTGAGCTATTTCCCCAGCCTAAGTCCCGGATATTTTGTTAGAGCAAACCATGCAGTTTATGGCACGGTTGTTCTAAGGAGAGGCTCACAACTTTTCCAAAGGGAACAGAGAAAGGAATAGAGAGCCCCTGCATTGTTGGGTTCTAGAACCACATAGCAGGAAGGACAGGGAGTGCTGCATGGACTCCAGTTGATTGTCTTCTATAGCCTATGCTTGTTGTGGGTTCTACAACAAAGCAGACTGCGGGGACTCAAAGGGCTCTCCGTTGTTTGAAAAGCTGAAGTAAACAGCAGCAGCTCATTTGTCAATAAGGCAAGCAATTAAGGAAAGTAGCGCTTGTGATACCAAGCAATGTCAGCACACGGAGGTGTTCACAAAGGCAGGTTATTTTTAGTATTTGGTGGAGGTACATTATTTTTTGACAAGAAGAATAAAGAAAGCGATTAGGAGTTCCAGGAAAAAATCAAATGCTGTATGAAAAAAAGCCATAGTTCCGAGATAAAGCAGATGAAACATACCTCCCACCTTTGAGGAACTGGCAGGACAAAAGAAAAGTGAACATGTTTGACCTTGCTCTAAGAACCCCTTCTGAGCAGGCCAGGCATCCTGGCACTGGATGAGGAGAGAAGGAAACGTAATCCTTTGATTCTTGTTGGCTCAGCAGTGCCATGAGTTAATATTGGCTTATTGATTTTTTTCCCCTTAACTCTTAGAGTCAATCTAGGGACAGATTGCAACCATTATCATTATGACTTAAGAACCATGTTTAGATGTGGACATCTTTTAAAATGTAAAAGAAGTGTCAGTCTAACGGTACAGGCATGAAAGGGCGTGAAGAAAGACGGAAGTGACGGGTGAAGAGCCGTGAGGTTGTAGCCCCACCGCTCAGAGTAGGAAGTAAGATAAACTATTTAGGGCTCCAATGGACTCAGCAGATATTGTAGCTAGCAAAACCCAACAGGACTAAGGAGGGTGTAAAAGGGAGCCAGGAAAGTGAACTCAACCCTTACATTTCCTGGGAGACTGCATTCATTTTCTAGGGTTGCCATAGTGGTGCACCAAAAACCAAGGTCTGCAAGTATAGGAAGGTATCATCTCACAGTTCCAGGTGCTGTGAAGGTGAGTAGCAGCAGGGTTGGGAAGATCTGTCTCCTGCCTTTCCCCAGCTTGTCACTGTGGTGATCATCTTGGGTGTGCCTTGGCTGGTAGATGTTCTCCCTGCCCTTTTTGGACTCCTTTGCTTGTTGTCTTCAGACCATTTTCTGTGTCCTAAGATCCCTTATATATTTGGGGTATTTTTTAATTGAGGTTTATTTTATTTTATTTTATTTTTTAGAGTCAAGGGCCAAATCCAGGGCTTGTAGCTTGGTAGGCAAACATTCTGTCCCAAAGCTAAATGCCCAGCCCCATCCCTTTTATATAAAGACATTAAGAATTCTAGCCGGGCATGGTGGCGTATGCCTGTAATCCCAGCACTCAGGAGGCTGAGGCAGGAGGATCGGTGAGAGTTTGAGACCAGCCTGGGCTACAAAAGTGAGCTCAAGGCCAGCCTGAGCTGCATAGCGAGACCCTGTCTCAAAAAGACCAAAAAAAAAAAAAAAAAAAAAGAATTCTAAATTTAGGGGCCGGGGAGATCGCTCTGTGGCACAAGTGCCTGCCTGGCAAGTGCAAGGTCATGAGTTTGAACCCTGGTCCCGGAAAGAAAGAAAGAAAGAAAGAAAGAAAGAAAGAAAGAAAGAAAGGAAGAAAGAAAGAAAGAAAGAAAGAAAGAAAGAAAGAAAGAGAGAAACTCCCTCTAAAATATAAGGCAGAGGTGCAGCTCCACGGTAGAGCGCTTGCCTAGTAAGTGGCTTCCCACTTTCCTCTTGCCTGGGGCCTTACGAATGTTTGAGCAGGTATGTGACCACGCAAAAACTAACACAAAAACTATCTGAAATAACTGCCTCAAAGGAGGGAAATGGAAGGGAAGGAGGGAGGAGGAGGACTGGGTGTGAGTGAGAGCCTCTGTGGGAATGCTTGTTACCAGGCATGCTCTGCTATGATCAAACTCAGGAAGACTCTTCCGGCTCCCTAGTGACTTCCTGACCTCTAGACCTCCCACCCCTTCTCTGAGCTTCTATGACCCTAGCTGTGCGGCATGCTTCTCCTGCCTTGGGCCGCTCTTTACATGGCCTCTTAAGCCAGGGTTTCCTCTGCAGGCCACCTAGCCACCTGCTTTCTTCTCTTCCTAGGATCCCCTGAGAGGGTCCCCTGGGCTGAGGTCAGCCTTGGCCCCTCCCCATGGCCAATGGTCTCTGTCAGAGCTCCTTCCTCCGTATCCCCAGCGTGGCACTCCTGGCTAACGGTGAGGAGGGAGCAGCCCTGCATGGAAACAGCAGGAGTAGGCATCCCTGTGCCACGGCTCCACTGTCCACAAGTGGCTGGCCTTCTGCTGTCCTGGGGAAGGCCTTTCCATCACAGCTCTCCCTACCTTTCAGGCTTCCTCTCCCTCACATTCTCTCCATTTCTCCCTCTTCTTCCTCCTCCTCCATGCCTTCTGGTTCTACCCACTGCCTGCATGTCTTTTCCCATGGGAGCAAATGGCCTTTTGCTTCTAGGCCATTCCACATCCTTCCTCCTCCCAAGGACTGAGGTGGCAATGACCTCAGGAGCATCTGGGGGCTGAGATTCTCCAGTTAGTCAGCAAGTGGCAGGCCCTTCACAAGAGCTGGGAGAAGCAGTGGCAGCACCAGGTGCCCACCTCACATTCAGGTTGGGGAAACAGGAGAAAAACACATTTACATATCAAGGGAAATATATATATATATATATATATATATATATATATATATATATATATTTTTTTTTTTTTTTTTTTTTTTTGGTGGGATCGGGGTTCAAACTCACGACCTTGCACTGGCCAGGCAGGCACTTGTGCCACGGAGCTATCTCCCCAGCCCCTCAAGGGAAATATTAGGAAGAAGGACAGACAGATCAGGCAGGGTGACAAAAATCATTTGTACAGCCTGGCTTTGACGCCAATCAGCCTGGGGTACTTTCTCAATTCAGACGGAAATCAGGACTCCAAGAAGTCACCCAGACAATGCTGGGTGGCAGCAGTGGACACAGCCAGCTTGTGGTGGACACCTTAGGTCAACTCTGGCAAGTGCTGGCCTCTGCTCCTGCTCTCCCTCCACTGCAGGTCTCTGAGTGCGTCAGTGCTAACAACCTATAAGATGCCTGTTGCCTTTGGAGTTAGCCATTCAGTCCACATGACTCAGATAAGCAGCCCAAATAGATTTACAGGACTTTTGAAGCCCACAGTGCCTGAAAAATAAATCAAGAGCAAGTTTACAAGACTACCAAAACAAGCCTTTAGCAGGGCCTACGGTACAGCAAGGCCGGGTCTCTATGCTGGGGAGAGACCAAGCAACGAGTGGAGGGTGCTGCTTATATAGCAGCTGCTGGACTGCGATTGGTCCAAGTGAAGCGTAGGCCTATGATTCGTTCAGGACTCCGCAATCCCTGTGAAGAGGTGGGGCTGAAACCAGGGAATCTTCTGGAAGGTTGGTGTGGGGGTGAGGATGTTAACTTTGCGCACAGATCTTCCCTTTCCCACCGCCCTCAACCCCTGCTGCCTGTGGTTCTGTTTGCCCCTCTCTTGCTTCTACGTCTCTTTGCACTTCTGTCTCAGCCAGGCTATGTGTCTCTCCTCTGTTTTCTCTTCAGCATCTTTCAATCAATTTGCCTTCCAGGAAAAGCAGACATGGCTGCTAGCAGCCCTGAGTCTCTGGGGTGAGGGTGTGTGTGTGTGGGGGGGCAAGTTCTGCACAGCTAGCAAAGGGATCAAGGAAGGTCGTGTCCCCTGCTGGGGTAGGCTGTTGTCCAGTCAGCCTGGGGCCGTCCAGATGTTAGCAATGAAAGGTACAGGGCCAGGGTGTTGGTTTGTCACCTTGACAGCGGCCTGAGGACCCAGGAACAGAATTGCAGGCCCTGCAGGAAGCTCTGGCTGAAAGAGGATGGGTGCCTGGGTATCTGACTGTCCCTTACATTGTGTCTCAGCTGGGGACAGAAAGAGCTAAGCAAGAGAGGCTGGGACATAACAATTTTCCATCCATGTCCCACTGTGAAATCCCTTGGGATCAGATGGCTGGCCCTTAGCTGAGGTCCACTTAGCCCTGGTGAACCTTGTCTCACTGTCTTTCCTGGGAGCAGTGAGGGTTCGCCCAGGAGGTAGTGGTACACCCTAGGCAAACAGGATCCACCACCACCAGCAACTTGAGGTGAATTCCAGAGGATGTGCTGCTGTGTGGCTCCAGCCAAGGATTCAAAGACAGGAAGGACATCAGGGGACCAGGACTCCCTCACCAGGGTACAGTTGGTAATGCATTCCCTAACTAGCATGGTGGGGCCTCTGGCATGGCATATGACTTCTCTAAATGCCCTTCTTTTTTTTTTTTTTTTTTGTCTTTTTGAGACAGGGTCTCACTATGCAGTTTAGTCTGGCCTTGAGCTCACTTTTGTAGCCCAGGCTGGTCTCGAACTCACACTGATCCTCCTGCCTCAGCCTCCCGAGTGGCTGGGATTACAGGCGCGTGCGCCACCACGCCCGGCTTCTAAATGCCCTTCTTAAAAGGATCCTGTGACCTTGTGCACATTCCTTCCTATCTGTGCCACAGGTAGCCACTCAGTATCTTCTTTTCTGGTGCCAGGGGACCATCCACCTGGCTCACTCCTGCCACCAAGAACATTTAGCAAGCAACTATCGATAGGTCCCTGCCTTCCACGTAGCTTGGTTACAGGTTCAGCAGGAAAGCATAGGCCATTGCCAATGTGCGGGAGGGTAAGAAGGAAATCCAGAAGATGGTGCAAGCCATGGGGGTCTCCAACAGGCTTGTCAGAGGAGGTGATTTTGGTGAACATGCCTGACACAGTCTCCCCTACCAGGAAGCCCTCTGATTGGCCCCCGATGTCACTAATTCTCTCCCCTCTGTTGAAGCCTGGATGTGTGCTTCCAGCCTCTGGTTGAGCCTCCCAGGGCAAGGCTTTCCCAAAAAGCTATTGGCACAGTGTGAGGTGGCAAGAGAAGGCTTCCTCCACAGGGCAGGCTGTGTGAACTGGATGCTAGTCACAGCCCTGGGCTGTGCCCCAGCATCTGGGACTTCTACAGCATTGCTTGGGGACAGAGCAGGGACAGGAGGGACTGGGCAGGGCTCCTCCTGCTTTCAGCCAAAGGTAGCACTGCTAGCCTTTGGCCCTGCTAAGAGGTAAATTGAATCGGAATTCAACAGCTTAACAAACAAAAGACTCAGGAACCCTGGATGAGTGCTATGGAGGGGCCATGAATAGATTCACGGTGGATGACAGGATCCAGCCCAGGCTCCTTATCCTTTAGTTTGTCCCCTAGTTCTCTTGTTTTAGAAAGTGTGTGTGTGCGCGTGCGCGTGCACGTGCGCACGTGTGTGTGTGTGTGTGTGTGTGTGTGTGTGTGTGTGTGTGTGTGATGTATACTGGGACTGAAGCTGGGGCTTTTACATTGAATTTATTTCTGGTCTTTTTTAAATCTTAAGACAAGGTCTCCCTAAATCATTAAGTTGCCTGGGGTGTGCTTGAACCTGTGGTCCTCTTGCTTCAGCCCTCCAGAGTGCTTGGGCTATAGGCATGCACCATCACCCCCAGATGTTTTGCGCCTCTTTCTACTTCTACCCTCATTCCTTGTGACCTCCTATTTGGGGGGAAAAAAACCCATTACCCATGCTCCCCCTGGCCATGTACAGCACTCACCCATGGAAACAGTGAGCCCAGAGGGGCCAGCAGGATTTAGAGGATGTTCGGATGAGAGACCTCAAGCCTGGGTGGCCGCCCTGAGCCTAGGAGCCTCCCTGTGAGTCTGGGGGGGAAGGGGGGTCAACTGCAGCTGGGGACACTGACTTCTTCCCGTTCCTACCCAAACATTAGGTCAAGGGTTCTGAGCCTGGCTTCTGGGGCTGCTGTCATCCCTCCTCCCAGCCCAGTGGGGCCCAACTCTGCCTGGACAGAATGTGTGGCTGGTTGTGTTTTCTTAGCAAAGCTTGCCCAGTACTTTGGCTTCTCGCCCAGAGGCTGGGGCCTGGCGGCTGCTTCACACACCCCAAGCTTCTCAGCCCTTCGTGAAGACAACACACACATGCATGTGCGTGCATACAAACACACACAGATACAAACAGGCACAAAGGGTGTCACACAAACACAGAGAACACACATAAGCATACACACACAAACATATGCAGACATATACTCACTTCTACACCAAAACTCACATGTATTAACACACATGCACAGGCTGTCACACCCCCACTCACACAGAAAACACAGTTGCGCACTGAGTTGCACATCCCCACTTCAACATTCAAACACAGAAATTCTCATACATACACAGTCTCCCACCTGTGTCTGCATTAACACACACACACACATATACACACACTTATACACACACATACTCGCACAGCTGCAGGAAGAGCAAATTCTTTTCCCCTGTTGGCAGCAAGGGTAGAAGTTTCCCACTTTCCCTGAGATCTGATTTCTCACCACCCCCCCCCCCAAAAAAAAAAAACCCTTGCTCTCTTCTTGGGTCCTGTCCAGGCAGTGCTATGTCTTTAAGGAAGTTGGAGAGAGGGGAGGGAGAGAGAGAGAGAGAGAGAGAGAGAGAGAGAACTACCCTAAAATATTTGGCTCTTCCCTTCCAGTTAAGTTTCTGGTGTCACTTAGGAAACGTCCCTCTTGCAGAGCTGCATTCCTGTGTGCTCTGGGAGGAGGGTGCCTGGGCTACATTGCTGCCGTCCTGCCAGGGGATACAAATCTTCGTCCCCTCCTGCATCACCGGGCCTCCCTGAGGTACCCTGCCTGGCCTGGCCTGGCCTGGCCTTGCCGACCCTCTCTCTGCTCAGTCCTTTGTTGCTTTCCGATTCTGTCTTGGAAGAGCCTCGCCTGAAGAGGGAGAGTGCTTTGAAGGTAAGCTGGGGAGGAGAGCAGTGGCCAGAGGGTGGAGGTGGCAGCCCACCCTTTCCCTTTGACTCATCTGAGGTGCTGGGGACAGTCCCTTGTTGGGAGCCAACCAAGGAGTAGCTGCTTCTTGAACAGTCCAGACCCTCCGGAATCCCAGCTACCTTTGGGCTGAACCCCCACCCTAGCCCAAGTCAGCCCAGTGGTCCTGGCAGGGTTTATTTAGGCAGCTGCCTGGTGCAGTTGGAACCAAGTGTTCCTGCTTGGTGTGATTCCATAGAAAGGGCCTGGTGTCTGCTGTGGTCACAGCAGAAAGAGTGGGGGTGGCCACACTGCACAAGGGGCCTTGTGTGGGCTAAGGGGAGAGCGCACCTATGGAGGACTTTGGTGGGAGGGCCCACGTCCAGGATATGGGAAGGCAGGAAGAAGGTTCTGTGAGTGCTGGGGGAGGGGGCAGCTGGAAAACAGATTTCAAGTCATAAAGCTAGCCAGGAACAGGCTGAGGCAGGGAGAGCTAGGCACAGAGAAGCTGGGGTCCTCTTCCTTCCTGTCTCCACCCTGCCTGGCTGTGCATTCTTGGCAAGTATGGGTCTTCCTCTGGCCCTTAGTTTTGCTTTCTGCAGAAGGTGGAGGGTGGCCAGCGATCTGGAGAATGCTGAGCTTTCCTTGAGTTTTGTAAGACAGGGTCTCCTCTGACTGGGAAGTTTGGGAGGCTATCTGGGGAGGGACAGGTCCCTAGGGTAAGTCCTGAGGTCACCACTGTGACATGCACCTCTCCACAGGAGAGACAATGCTGGGGCTGCGCCTGCTGTGCTGGGCGCTGTTCTTGGGCCTGGCAAGAGGCTGTCCTGAGCCTTGTGACTGCAGCGAGAAGTATGGCTTCCAGATTGCCGACTGTGCCTACCGAGACCTGGAGGCTGTGCCGCCCGGCTTCCCAGCCAACGTGACCACACTGAGTCTCTCTGTCAACCGGCTACCAGGGCTGCCTGAGGGTGCCTTTGGGGAGGTGCTGCTGCTGCAGTCCTTGTGGCTGGCACATAACGAGATTCGCAAGGTGGCCGTGGGTGCCCTGGCCCCACTGGGCCACCTCAAGAGTCTGGACCTCAGCCACAACCTCATATCAGACTTCGCCTGGAGCGACCTGCACAACCTCAGCGCCCTGCAGCTGCTCAAGATGGACAGTAATGAGCTGAGCTTCATCCCTCGCGACGCCTTCCGCAGCCTGCGTGCCCTGCGCTCCCTGCAGCTCAACCACAACCGCCTGCACACGCTGGCTGAGGGCACCTTCGCACCACTCACTGCACTGTCCCACCTGCAGATCAATGACAACCCCTTTGACTGCAATTGTGGCCTCATGTGGCTCAAGACTTGGGCTCTGGCCACGGCTGTGTCCATTCCGGAGCAGGACAACGTGGCCTGCATATCACCCCACGTGCTCAAGGGCACCCCACTGAGCCGCCTGCCACCTCTACCCTGCTCGGCACCTTCTGTGCATCTCAGCCACCAGCCCAACCAGGACGGTGCCGAGCTGCGGCCAGGCTTCGTGCTGGCGCTGCACTGCGATGTGGATGGGCAGCCAGCCCCACAGCTGCATTGGCACATCCAGACCCCTGGCAGCACTGTGGAGATCACCAGCCCCAATGTGGGCACCGATGGCCGCGTCCTGCCTGGAGCCCCAGCAGTGCCCGGGGGCTGGCCACGCTTCCAGGCCTTTGCCAATGGCAGCCTGCTCATCCCCAACTTTGGCAAGCTGGAGGAGGGCACCTATAGCTGCCTGGCCACCAATGAGTTGGGCAGCGCAAAGAGCTCAGTGAACGTGGCACTGGCCACCATGGGCGAGGGCGGTGAGGACACGCTGGGCCGCAGGTTCCATGGCAAGGCCGTGGAGGGCAAGGGCTGCTACACAGTTGACAACGAGGTGCAGCCTTCTGGGCCCGAGGACAGCGTGGTCATCATTTACTTCACCGTCGATGGGAACCCTAAGGCAGCTGTGGTGGGAAATAAGGTTGCAGGGCAGTGGTATCCGGGCCTGGGCCTGGTGCTGGTCCAGAGCCTCCTCCTCCTCCTCAGCACCCACTTCTAGCCAAGCCCCAGCCTGGCCTGAGGCTGGTCCTGACCCTGCCTATTTCTCATAAGTGCCAGGGACTCTGAATGGCGACTTCACGTTCTCCTACCTCCCTTCTAATCTCTTCTGGGCACCCAAGGCCCCAGCTCCTAGACCTGCTCAAACTGAGAGGTCAGTGGGGAGCTGGGTCCCAGAAACAACTTGGGGCCTATTGCTGCTAACAGAGTCACCCTGGACTCCAGCGTGCTCCGGGGTGATGCCAAGCCACTGGGGTCCTGGGCTGACAGTGGGGGCCATGCAGTGGGGGCTAGACTATAGGGCAGAGCCGGGAGCAGACAGTGGAAGCCGGGGAAGGTGGGGAGGTGGGATGGTGGCTCTGCAGCCTCTGTGCTCCCCTGGCTGCTGGTGTTCTCCACACCACAGGCTACAGAGCTCCTCTGCCTCCCCCCAGACAGGCCTGGCCTCCATCTTCTCCCTTCTCCCTCCCAGTGCCATCTGGCCTGGACGCCCACCCACCCTTTCTTCCTTCCACTTTGCATCTGCAGCCTGGGCTGCAGAGGGGCACCTGGGGTGACAAAGAATAAACCATATTTTTCACGCTCCCCTGTGTCTGCCTGGAGTTGTGTCTGGATGGAGGAGCCCCAAACAAGGAATGGGATTTAGAAAGGGGGAGTCGGGGGGTGGGGGTGGGGCACAGCTGTCACAGTTGTCAGAGGAGCAGCAGGGGGGATCCTGGCAACACTTACAGGGGTTGTCTGGGGTCTCCAGGGGCCCTGAGCAATATTTGATACCAGACCTGGCCCTAGGAACAGGCAGAGGTTGGCCAGGCTGTGGCCCCTCATTCCTGTCCTGCTTCTTGGAGAAATGTCAGGAATGGTGAGGAAAAGTGGGGAGGGAAGGTACAAACCCTGGGGGACCCTGAGGGGTGGGGAGAAGGCAGCCTTGGAGGATGTGAGGACAGGCTGGAGGAGGGCTGAGGGGCTCTCAGAAGTGGACACAGGGCAGATGAGCACTGAGGCCCTGTGTCAGGCCTGAGTGACTCCTTCTCCCTCTATTTGCCCTTCTGAGATGAGGGTGGGGGGGCACTGACCTGAGCATCATTGGCAGCCGAGCTCAGTGAAGTACAGGCGAGAGTCTGAAGAACTTCGGGGGGCAGCAGTGACCCAGGGCACTGGCCTCCCTGCCACCCCAACCTGCAGGTCCTGCCCAGGACCTCTCCCTCATCGTCCATCAATGTGTACTTTGGGCTGGGCTGGGCCACCAGCCAGATTACAGGATGACCCCACATCTGCACGGAGACAGAGCCTGCTCTCATACACTGTGCTGCTTTGGGTAAGTCACTGCCTATCTCTGGGCTTGAGCTGGCTCAAACCAAATAACAGGGTGAGGCAGGATTGACCGTGGGAATGGACTCCATGGACACCAATGTCTCTGGCTCTTGGAGGAGGGGAGCCTAATTTGACTAAGGGCAGTAGGGGACACCATATGCTGGTGAACTAGTGACGCTGCTACCCTTGGGGTGAAGCCTGAACTCCTCCAGCTAGCCAACTCAGCCCCTCTGCCTGCTTCTCCCAGGCTGTCTTCCCATAGTGTTCCACAACTGTCCCGCCCCCAGTCTGTCAGTGACCCTGTTCCCTCAACCTAGACACCCTTTCCTTGATCTTCCTTTGATGGAGTCACACCGCCTCCTCCAGGAAGCCTTCTAGGGTGAGCCTGGCCATCAGGTAGACCAGGCCCAGGATCCCATAACATAGGCTTGTCACGCGCCCTTGCCTGTGTCCTCAGCAAGGGCATAGGGCTGGTCTGCATCCTCCTCCCTGTGGCCCTGTTGAGTGCCAGTAAGTCACTGTTTGGTAATCCAGGTCTGTGCAGGGCCACCCTTGCCCTGGGGCTCCAGCCTAGGGAACTTCAGCACAGCCTCTCCCTTCTTCAAGGGTCTGCAGCGCCACCAGCCCCTGGCAGAGGAGGGATCCCAACTGGTTTCACTGCCGCCTACACACATGAGGTCTTTGGCCATATGACGTCCTTTTCTCCACCCTGGCAGGGGCTCCTCTTTCCCCAGCCCAGCCCAGCCCATAATGCTCCCTGCTCGGGAGTGGCACGGCAGGCTCCTCCATCTCTATCATCCAAGAGATGCAGCTGGACACCTCCCGGCTTCTCCCACCCACACGAGCCTTTTGCATTCCGGTGGATTTGCTGAGTGGCATCCCTGTGCCCTCACCATAAGGAAAACAACTTCTTGGGGGACAGCTTTATTACCAGGACCACACTTAGCTCTTTCCTCATTTCTCAGGCAAAGCAACTACAAGCACCTGGGTCCCCGGAGCAGGCAGCTCAGCACCAAGCCTGGTTCAAGTTGTGGTTCTGCTGCTGGGGCTAGGGCTGGGGCCCAGGTCTTCCTCCTAGGCTGCCTTGGTGACCCAAGGAGAGGAGCCACCAGCCACAGGGAGGAGAGAAGAGGGCTGGGTAGGGAGGGGAAACAAGGGGAAGCTGTGGCTGAGGCTCAGCTGGAAGGTATAGCTGGGCTGTTCGGACCCCTGTCACTAGCCCTGTCAAGTGGCCTCAGGGGTCCCTGCAAAGCTGGTGGCCCAGCTAGGCAGGGGATACAGAACCAGCCCTGCTGGTTCCTGCACCAAAGCTGAGTACCCCACACATCCTCCATACTTAACCTGGTACTCTCAGGGCTACCCAACCTCAATTGCTCCCATCCCTAGCTGGTCCCGGGATCCATGATCCCCAGGATAGGATCACGGAGGGCTGGGCTGCTAAAAGGAGGGGCTGCCCACCTAGGGTGGGGTGGGAGAGCTGGGGAGACGCAGGATCAGGTGGCCTTCAGCCCCGGGTGTTGTTGGCCTGAGCTCCAGCCAGGGCTGCCTTCCTAGAGGCTTTCAAGGCTGGGTTATGCAGCAGGGTGTAGGCCACACCCCAGCGGGCACAGCTCCGGCCAGCACGTGGCCCTGCCACCTTGGCCATGGAATGCTTTGTCTGTAGCAACTGCATCCCTGAGAAGGAAAGACCATCAGTGAGTCACTTTGCAAATACCCTGCCAAGCCTTCCCCATCCTAGACTTGGGCAGAGTCTTTAAGTTCTCACATAGTCAGGGCAGGGAGCCTGGGCTGTAGCTATAGGCCCAGAGGGGACAGCGGGAAAGCATGGGGCTTGACAAGAGCTACGGAGTCACCCATAGGGAGTGTTGGGGGTCTCTGGAGGGACAAGCTGGCTTAGTGTCCAGGATCACCTAACCCCAGAGGACCACACACCTTCTTCCTCCTCCCCTGGCTTGAGGATGCTCTGGGCAGCTGCTGGGGATTGAGCCTGGGCTGGAGGCCTCCGTGCTCCCAAGAGCAGGGCACTGAAGGCTGTCACGGCTGGATGTGACTCGCTGGCCTCCAGCTTCAGGAAGTTTTGATATGTGTGGTAGCCTGCAGCAGAGCAGAGGTGCCAGTGCCAGGGCAGGAGTGGCACAGACACCCCAAAACACACACACAGGGAGTATATATGTGCTCAGGGCCAGGTTATGCAGCAGGGTGTAGGCCACGCCCCCGTGAGTCTACAGTGCAATGCCCCCTCTTCTGAGAGCCCCTCAAACCCTCAGACCTCCCCAGCCAGGACCAAGATGGGATGAGCATGTAAGCACTCTGGGCACGTGGCACACACACCTACGGCCAACCTACTGCAAAGACCACATCAGCTCCAAGGTTAGAGTTACCCCCCAGCCCCAGCCCTCACCAAAGACCTTACCAGGGTCCAGAGTGGCAGCCCTTGGGGGCAGCAGGCTGAAGTCCATCTGGCTGAGGTGGACCATGTTGTAGAGGGCAGACAATAGCACTCTCCAGGTGGCCACCACAGCACCCACCAGCACATTGATGGGGAAGAGAAGAAAAGTGGCTGCGTAGAGCACTCGCCTAGGGCAGGTAGAGGAGGCTGAGGCAGGGCTTCCTCAACCAGTGTGAAAACCACATGCCCCTGTGGCCGTGCATGTATTGAACACCTGCTGTATACACCTTCTGTATTCCCCGCTCTAAGTCAGGGCTACCCCCACCCCCCTCTTTATCCACCACTCCGGGAAAGGAGAAAGTGAGACTCAGAAGCCTAAAGGACTTAACTGAGGCTGCAGAGCTTCCAGTGGCAAGGACAAGACTGAAGGCTGCATCCACCTGGGGCTTGCTCTGGCCTCGGCCTCTACCACCTCCCTCCTCTAGGCCCCCGACCCAAATCTCTCCTGAGGCCCGTATTCCCCAATGTTTCCATTTAAACTTCCTTCCTATACAGGGGAGAGGTAGGATCCAGTTAGGGGCATAGCTCAGTGCAAAGACCCTGGATTCCCTCCCTTTTCATTTCATATCCTGCAAAAATGAAAAGAAAATGTAGGCTCGGCCGCTGACCCTTTCCTCCTGGAAAGGCAGCCCTCTCTTCTTCCCACCAGGACACTGACAGATGGGTTGAGAGGGCAGTGGAGGGACAGAGGGGTGGAAGGAGACACTGAAGAAGAGACCAGGAGCCAGGGGGACCACAAGCCCATGGCCACCTTACCTGTTGGTCACCTCAGGGTGTCCGTGCTGAGTATCTAGGAAAACCCAACGGGCTGCTGCGTTCTGCAGAGCCCCAGCCAGGATCAAGATGAGCCAGAAGGGCCTGCAGGCAGGCAGGGGTGGCTGCAGTTAGTGGCCCCTGGGACAGGGTCCCCACTCCCTCATCCTGTCCCCTCACCAGGAGGACTCCAAGGACCGCAGGAGCAGGAGGTTTTTGCCATGAAGCACAGGCATGAACACCAGGAAGGCAAGGATCATGGTCCCCAGGAAGAAGACAATCTGTTGTATCAGGAGCCCTGGGGGAGGGGAATGGTAGGGGACAGATAAAGGAGCTGATCTCTACCTGCCAGTCCCAGAAATCTAGAGCTTTTGGGTCCTGCTCTGCTACTGCCTAGTGGTGCCACTTTGCAGTTTAGACTAACTTTCCAAGCCTCAATTTTCTCCTCTGTGAAAAGGGACCAAGAGACATCAGGTCTGGGGTAGCGCTTGGAAAACCAAAGCCCTCGGCAAAGATTATCTCTTTCTCTCTTTTTTTTTTTTTTAAAGAATTTTTTATTTTTATTTTATTTTATTTTATTCTTGTTTCAGAACTTTTGTTTGTTTATTTATTTATTTTTACGGCCGGCTCAGCCTGCCCTGAGGGCAGGGCTGGCGCAGCATATGGTGCCAGGGATCGAATTGCGCGGTCCCTGCAGCCGCCCAAGCCAAGGGCTCGTGGGCATGAGAGATCGTGGCTTTCGGGCCCCCAGGAGGCCTCTGCTCCTTACCACCCTTGTCCTTCTCCGCACCAAGGAGAACACAGAGGCACTGACAGGAAGGATATGTAGCCCTGGACTGTGTGCTGCCCCAGCCTGTCCTACAACAGTGCCCAAAGAGATAGTCACAAACTGCACTGGGAAGCTCCCTCAAGGTCCCCAAGCCCAACTCTTTCAAGGTAGGGCCTTCCTTGTAGTTCTCAGCAAGTGCCTATCTGTTTGCATACTCCCAGCGATGGGAGCCTCACTATCTTACAGGAGCAAGAATGTGCCACCACTGAACACACCTCCTCCAGACATAGGTCACCTGTGTACTCAAACCTAGGAACAGCTGTCACTGGGGCCATATGCAGGAGCCCCTTTCCTTGACAACTCCTGCACCCTATTTCATTGGGAGGGCAGGCATCTTGGGGTGCAGGGCAAGGAGCTCACCAAAGCAAGTGAAGGCAGCCTGGTAGGCACAGAAGCTCATCCAGCAGAATATGGCTTTTCTGGATGGGTGAATCCTCTGTGCTGGGGGGCCTAGGTCCAGGGTGGCCCCTCGGTATAGAGCTTGAAGGTTGGCCCTGGGGCAGGGATGGTGGGAGCCTTAGCACTGGTATACTTTCCCTAATCCCTCCCCATCCCAGCCCCTGGCCACACTCCAGGTCAAACTGCCACCACAGCCACCTGCAGGGACACTTAGGGCCCCAAGAACCTGAAGGACAAGGTCACTGACTTAGCCTGGGATATGAAAAGGGGAGACAAAGGCAGGTAAAGGGCTCAACCTAAGTCAGATAAGAACAGCAGGGACTGACAGTGGTGATGAGGGGGACACATGGTCACCAACACAGAGGGCAAGGCAGACGGGGCCCCGTTCCCAGCAGGTGGATGCTGGCTGCCCTGTTTCATCCGGGGCTTCTCTGGGCTCCCAGGGTCCCTGCCTGGCCTCTCACCTGTGCGTGGCCAGTGAGCGGACTAACAGCAGGACGGTGAGTACGCAGGACATGGTCAGGGCAGAGACATAGCACACTGTGGGGAGGATAAGTATAGCTGGGGGCACAGAGACTCAGGCACTGCCCCTCCAGCCATAGGCCATACGAGGCTCTGAGGCCAAGTACCTCACTACTGTAATCCCCAGTGAGGGGCCCTGGCCTGGATCTGCCCCCACCCCATCCCAGCTGCATGGTCCCCAGAGGTACCAGCTCCTGCAGCCACCATGTGCCCATGTATTCACACAGTGGCCCTACTGTCTGTGTCCCAGGACAAGACTATCATTGGACCCCATGGAGCCTGCACTGCCCAAGCCTTCCCAGGGAGTGAAGTGGTAGGTGACAGTCTCATAGGTCCCTGAGTCACAGGCCTGGCCTCTGGCCACCATCTTCCTATACCTACTGCTTCTCTCTCCCTCTATTAGCTGTAAATGTTGATACCTTTTCCCTCTCAATGCTACCTCTCTGGTCCTCATTGTGTTCACTCTGGGCCTCTGGGTGGCTGCAGCTGCATTCCCGCACCCATGGAGCCTCTAAGATAAGGGTGCAGTTTCAGCTTCAGTGAGACAGGATCTCACTATATAGCCCAGGCAGCCTCAGACTCATGGTGATCCTCCTGCCTCAGCTTCGCAAGTACTGGGATTACAGGTATGCACCACCACGCCTGGCTAGTGGTACCCATTTTTCAGGTAAGGAAAGTGGAGGCACCCCTACCACATCTACTCCTTGTGCTAAGAGCAGACCCAAGGGCTCAAGCCCACTCTGACTGTAGCTCTAGGAAGCCCAGCCAGAGTGAAGATCCTTGAGCCAGCAAAGGCCACCAAGGTAAGGAAGGTTCTTGCCCTATGCAATTCCCCCTACCCCCAGACAAGCAGTTCTATCAAGATGCCCTACCCCTACTTGTCCCTGTCTTGTCTCCTCTTCAGCCTCAGCCCGTACGGCCACAATCTCCTGGACTCACCTGGAGCAGTGGTCCCAAACACTAAGCCTGGGGTGAGAACAAGCCTGAAGGTGACGAGGGGTGAGGGCTGCCCAGACATGGAGCCTCAGGGCCCAGGAACCTGGGCTGGAAGCCCCAGCTGCTCCAGGGATGATGGAACAACAGAGCTCAGGGAGGGGAAGACAGTGCCCAAGGAGCCAGCTTCTATATCAAGGGACTCAGCCCGTCCCACCACTCCCGCACCTGTCACAGTGCCTGGAGACCCTGGGGGTCTCACCTTCCAGAGCCCACAGGTGATGCCGCACCAGCTGCACCACTTCCTGCTTGTCCTCGGACAGCACTACCCCGAAGCCAGCCAGCAAGTACGACACATCTGTGTTGATGTCTGCCCGCACCTTCTGCAGAGTGGGCACCACACTTGCCAGCAGCAGCAGGGCCACCTGCAGGAGCCAGAGAATGTCCTGTGCCGAAGCAGTGCAGCCATGGCCTGTGACTCTCAAGGCATCCTGTGTGCACTGTGTCCCCAGGCTCCAAAGCCACACAGTGCAGGCAGAGACAGCACCAGCCTGGAGGGCTGGACAGGGCCCCACAGAGCTTCCCTCTAACTATCTGTCTGTCACCTACCTGTCATCTATCATCTGCCCATTATCTATCATTGATCGGCTGTCATCTGAGTTGGGTCAGAGCTATTTCAGGCTTGGTGGCCACAGGCAGGGACTCAGGTAGACAGCACCAGGGGGTGCAGGACATACCTGGTAAGTGGCTGTCCCTGTCAGAGTGGCTGAGATCACCAGCTTCAAGGGCAGGCGGAATCCTGTGGTCTCCAAAGAAAGGGGTGTGATGAGGAGTAGCACCAGGTACAGCCCACCCTTCCAAGGGGTCTGGGGAAATGCCAGGATTCTAGGCCACCAGGCCCAGGGCCGGGGCTCCCACTATTCCAAGCTGACAATTGTCACTCCTGGTGACAAGGGACCCATACCTGGCTGTGGAGTATAGATGTAACGTCGGGAGCAGTCCCAGGCCCGGGACAGGAAGTCCTGCTTGGCAGTGTGGCAAGAGCTGCAGGAAGACCAGGCAGCTGGGGTCATGGGAGGAGCCTCTGCCCTGGCCAAGCTGCCCCTCGTGTCTCCCCACCTGGCCACCACCACCAGCCTCCCTCGGGTTCCCGGGCCTCACCGGCCTCCTGGCTGCTTCCGGCACAAGAGGCTTCTCAGGTATTCCTCAGACTCACTGCACCACAGCCCCTGGGGACAGACAAGATTGGGTCTTCCTGAGCTGTCCCCAGGCTCTGGACAGATGTGGGGACACCAAGCAGATCTCCATGGGGACCTCCTGACCATGTGATGTTGGGGGTGTGCGAGGCTAACAGTTGACCTACAGCAACAAGACCACACCTGGCAGTGCTGCTCTGTTCTCTTCCACAAATCTAAGACCTGTAGCCTGTTTGTTCTCAGGCTGAGACATCCTGCCAAGATACCCTCAGCCTTGTTCTGCTTTAGTCCCACCCTCTGGACTCTTCTCCCCAAGACAGGATCTGAGGAACCCGGGACTCCCAGTACACTGTTGACCAGGACATAGCACAGTCTGTTCCAAAGCAGGGCCCTGGCCTCTCCTCCTATGACTCAGAGAGATCACAAGGATGACCATGAGTGCCGGAGGCACATTCAGAGCCTCACGACTCCTGCAAAGTAGCAGAGGCTTTGGGTCGGTGCCTGAGCTGAGATCTCAAGAATGTAGGCCCTGGTCAGCTGTTGCCATGGAAACCCAGGCTCTGGCTGAAGTGGGTCAGCTGAGCTTGGCCAGGTCCTTTGTGGATTAGATCGCTTTGACCACGTCCAGTATTTATCCCTTTCAGGAGGAGAGGTGAGGTGGGGGCCCTGGATAGGGTCCCTGGAGACAGCGACCAGCTCAGCACATGGCAGATCCATGTCCAGGAAAGCTGTACCCCTCTGCTGATCCCTCTGTGAAACTGGGGTGAAGGGCCAGGGATATAGCTCAGTGGAGCAGCACCTGCCTGATTAGCACAAGGGTGTGAGTTTCATTCCTCGTAGAAAGACAGAAAGAAAGGGGGGAGAGGGAGGGAGAGGGAGGGAAGAAGGAAGGAAGGAAGGAAGGAAGGAAGGAAGGAAGGAAGGAAGGAAGGAAGGAAGGAAGGGGCTGGGGAGATAGCTCTGTGGCACAAGTGCCTGCCTGGAGTGCCAGGTCGTGAGTTTGAACCCCGGTCCTGCCAAAAAAAGGAAAGAAAGAAAGAAAGAGAGAGAGAGAGAGAGAGAGAGAGAGAGAAAGAGGGGCCTGGCAGGATGGCTCAGTGGTCTAAAGCGCCTGCTTGGGAAAGCTTGGGCAGCTTCAAGGGACCGAGGTTCGATCCCCGGCACCACATGCTGTGCCAGCCCTGCCCTCGGGGCAGGCTGAGCCGGCCACAAAAATGAGTGAATAAACAAACAAAGGTTCTGAAACAAGAAAAAATAAAATAAAGAAAATTAAATTAAAAAAGAAAGAAAGAAAGGAACTGGGGGGATGCAGGGCACCCTATAGGAACATAAGTGACAGGAGGGCAGAAAAGGAGGCACTCAGGATTCAAGTCCTCAGGCCCTCTGTCCCCAGCTTTTCTTGTCACCCTTCTACCCTTCAAGCACCTCTGGGGAGGCTCATTTACCCTCCCTGCCAGCCAGGAGCCCACTGGGCTGCACGCACATTTCCCACGGTGACTTTCTGGGGACAACATCCAGGTCTGTTGCTCTAATCATTGCCCTGGAAGCTCCAGCATCCCGGCTGGGTTACTCAGCTCTGAGTGTCAGGGCCATCAGGGCTTCCTATAAAACTGCAGTAGAAGCCAGGGATATAGCTCAGTGGCACAGCACCTGCTTGGCAAGTGCAAGGTCATGAATTCAATTCCTGGTACAAAAAAAAAAAAAGCCCATTCAATGTCTTTCAAATCCTCTCTCAGCTGGGCATGATAGCGTGTGACTGTAATCCCTCCACTCAAGAGGCAGAGGCAGGAGGGTGCAGGGCTTCAAGGCTAGCCTGGGTTACATAGCGAGATCCTATCTCAAACAACAACAACAAAATAGTAATAATCCTTTCTCCCCATGATGTATCTATTCATCCCCAGATTCAGAATTACTTGCTGAGTATCGACCTATCCTTCAGGCTACTGCTAACATTCACCTCCTCTGAGAAGCCCTCCCATACCTCCCCTGCACCTGCCATTATCCAGCTGTCTCTGATTTAGGGCTGGGCCAGGACACAGTTCTGCCTGAGGTAGGGGGACCCTGAGGTCAACCAGCAGCTCAGCATGCTAAGTGCAGGGCCACAGACATGGGCGCTGTCCCTTTACCTCAGAGCCTGTTCTTGTTCTGTGGCTGAAGCTCTGTACGAGCTGCACTGGGTACCAGATGCTCAGGAAGCCGAGGCCCAGCAGGAGGGGCAGGGACGCCAAGAGGGAGTAGTACTTGTAGATCTGGATGGACGGACAGACAGACAGACAATGACCTCTAGCCTTCTTCTCCAACCAGAACCAAATCCACCTCCCTTCCTACCTCACCCTCAAGGGCCCCAGGATGGATGGGAGAGCCATGGGGATCTTGTGGTTCTCTGCCCCTTACCCCCGCCATGAGTACACCCACAGCCCCTGCCCCTGACGCCCACAGGCCTGACAGAGCCGCAGGGAGGTAGCTACACAACTCCATCCCCATTTCTAGGCTCCATCACTCATCACTCAGGTTCCTTTCCCAGCATGTTAGGCCCCAGGTCTCCCGGAAAGTAGATGGCTGTCTAATTCTGTGTAGATATAGTTTGCAACTGAGCATCAAGTTCTGGGACTCTGCCTTCTCCTTTGAACCCCTCCCCCACTCAGCACTGTCCACTTCTGTCCTGTCTCCCTCCCCTCTCTACCCCTCCCCTCTCCTACTGCTCCCTTCCTCTCCTCTTTCTCTGTCCTTCCCTTCTCTTCCCCTCCCCTCCCCTCCCCTTCTCTTCCCTTCCCTTCCTGTTCCTTCCCATTCCAGCCTGACCAAGGGAGGCTGAGATCAGTGATGAGGATCGTGATCCTCATCCTCCTCCTTGCCTTAGTACCTCCCCCCGCTGCCTTGTCCCCTACCTCACCCCTAGAAGAGTCAGGTTGGCACTGCCTATGCCTAGAGGCATGGAACCCATGCATAAGGGAGAGGCCTGGCACATAAACAGAGACAAAAGCAGCCATGCAGGTCCAAGCAGGCTGCTATGTGCACCCCTTCTCCCCGGACCACTGTGAGTCAGTGGTTTACCTTGGATGCCTGGGGACACTCAGCCCCCTGCCAGACATGGACGCCCAAGTGGGCCCAGGACAGCATGCTCCCCAGCAGGTATGAGACTCTGTGCCTGGCGGTGGCACAGGCAGCCAAAGGATAGTATAGAATGGGGTAGTAGAGCAGGGCCAGCAACTTCCAGGGCCCTGGTGGGTAAAATGGGCAGGAGACACACACTGGAGGGGCCTCTCTCCAGTTTCTTTCATCCACACCCCTCAGCCAGCTTGTGAGCAAGAACAGGAGGAGCTCTACAGACAGCGCTTAGCACAGTGGCAACGGAAGGACTGCAACTCAACTGCTATCTATGCCTCTGGTTTCCTCCACTGTAAAACAAGGTGCTATCCACACCCCTGGAGGTCGTGAGGCAGGGCAGCTGTTCCCACTGTTACCATCTTGAGCTCACCCCAGCGCCCAGCTCCAGGCTGTGGCTGCACCGTGTACCTGGGCCAGGTGTGTAGGTGAGGGGCAGGAAGGGCAGTGGGTCTTCACTGGGCAGCAGAAGGCACAGAGCGCTGAAGAGGACCATGAAGACAGCAGCAGGCATGGCCCAAGGTCTGTGCCCAGCCAGAAAATCCACAGGGCTGGCACAGAGATGGGAACAGGTCAGGAGGGAGTCATCAAGCCTTGCACCTGGATCACCCTCCACCCCGGGGCTGTGGCTGCGTCTAGGAACTGTGGAGCTGGAGAGCACCTGCCCGTCCCTCATCCACTCATCTGGGGTGTTCGTGCAGTGTTCGCGCAGGGCCTGGCCTCCCGGCTCCCTCTGAGCTGTGAGTGGTGAAGGACAACAACGTGCACCCGGCAGGAACAAGCCCCAGCAGCGGCCCCGTTCCCTGTGCCGCCAGGAAGCTCCAGGAAACGAGGCCTCCACATCACCCTGCTGTCTGTGTGGGCTGGCAAGGCTTCAGAGCACTGGGAGCCACAACACCCTTGTGTAACAGCAGACGCCCCGCCTGGGCGGAGACCCAGCCCAGCAGACAGCACGCACCACTGCCCTAGCAGTGACCCCAGCCTCTGTGGCTCTGCTCCAGCTCTTCTCCTGATTCCCAGGCTCAGCCAGGGACCCCCTACCAGGTCCCCACAAAACCCAACCTGTTCTACACTCAGGCTCTTCTGCTACCACCTCCTCCAAGTCTATGCCTGGCTGCCTAGTCCCTGGGGTCACCTGCCCTGGGCTATGAGGTGATACAGCTGCAAGAGAAAGTTCTGCTGCAGGGGAGGTCAGTACCTCCCTCCTGAGTCAGGCAGAGTCCGCAGATAGCCTCAGGGATAGAAGGGTCAGACAGCATCAGGTGGTGGTTATGGCAGGCAGCAGGACACTAAGGGCAGCTTGAGAGCTCAGTCGGGTCCCCTCCTGACCTAGGAGCTCCAGACTACAAGGGGTCTTGGTGGGGGCAGGTAGACCCCCAAATTAGAAGTGGAATGTCGCTGACTCAGAGCTGGCTACTAATGCCCATTATGCCCCCTATCTCCCAGAGGGTCCTGAGCAAGGGCACCCAAGCCCGGCACCAACCTGGGCAGAGCAGGCCCTCCTCGCCCATGTCCAGGCTGGAGCCGGCGACACAACAGCAGCCAGGACAGCAGCAACAAGACGAGCATCTAGAAGAAGAGGGCAGGAGAGATTGGGGTACTCAGAGCTCCTCTAGGACCTAAGCCCAAGGCCTTGGTCCCAGTCTGTCCCAAAGCACCCAAGGCCCACCATACTGTGCCATCTTGGGATGCCACCCTGGATTTAGCCTGTACTCAGCAGGGATCTCCAACTGGGGCCAATTCCAATACCCACTTCTGGGGACCTGGTGATCCCTGCACCAGTCCCCATGCCCAGGTAGGCACACACGGCAGGCCAGCTGGACTCACCGACAACACAGCCAGACAGGCATGGCACAGGGCAGGTGGCACACTGGGCTGGCAGGAGGGCATCTCCCTGTGGGGCAAAGAAAGGTTGGCTCAGCCTGGGGGACTTAGAGTGCTGCTGGGTCTGAGGCTAAGGCTGTGAACCCTGCAGCTCCACCTGGCACCTCCCTCAACCTTCTGCCCTCTCTTACACAGCAGCCCAGTTCCTAGTTCTCCCTGTACTAACATAGGGTGCTGGGCTCAGCGCTGAGGGCCACAGGCTTTCAGGGAAGCCAGCCTGGCCAAAGTGTCTTGTCTAGCTCATCTAACAGCCTTGACCTTCGGGGCCACTTTATCCCCCCTCCAGGAAAACCCAGACGCCCCAGCCCAGCACTCCCTGTGAATAGAAGTCCCATAAACCCCCTTTGGTCCTGGAATTCATTCCCCATTGAAGGATTCTCAGAGCCCCCCACAAGTGGAGAAACTCGCCTTTTCCGAGCCCCTCAGGTCTTGCTCAGTCCTATCCTCCCAGGCCCAGCCAGGTAGGGACCCAGAACATTGTCCCTGGAGCAGCTGGGTCATTTCCCCAAAGCCTCTGCCCCAAATCAGAAGCCACACGATGAGCAGGGCTCTAATGGCTCTGTCTGATCCTCAGCTCAGTGTGTTCACCCCATCAGCCCACGTTTGGATGACCATGTGTGGATTGTTTTGTGTCATGGGACAGGCAGGGATATTCCCACAGGGAGTGAGGACAAGCTCCATCCCAGGAGAGGCACAGGCAGAGGTAAAGGATGCCAGGAAAGTGATAAATTTTGATTTGAGCATGAGCTAGAGTTGGCATCTCTCTGGGCAAAGAAGGGGAAAGGAAGCCCTGAGGAAGAAGTGAGCAGATGGGAGGCAGGTGGGAGACAGGGTACCTGGGACCAGGTTTTGGAGGTTGGGCCAGGTTATAGGAGGTACAGGCCCCTGGAAGTATTAGGGTGTCCAATGAAGGCCATGTCCAACCATTTGGGAGGTTTCTGCATCTGAGCCCACCCTAACCACAAGCACCAGTGCCCACCAGCCCCAGCTCCAGCCAGGCATGCAGCCTACCACCTGAAACCCTTCACAGCCTTAACATACCACATCCCAAGGTATCTGACTCACAGGGGGAGAGGTGAGCTCAAGTTCACAGCCTTGGAATTCCCCTGCTGTCCCAACTTCCTCCTCCCCATTTGAGGTAGGGGCAGGTGGGAGGATTAGCAAGTATCTCATCTTGGTTTTACTAAGTAGACTCAAAGCATCCTGTTTACCTGTGGATACTAGGGGAGAGTGGGAGAAGGGGGCTGCAAATTCCAGCTGCTACCCAGATGAGGGGTTGCACCTCCAGCACCCCCTGGCTCCCAGGTCCCGCTAATCCCCCAATTTTATTTGGAGAGGATATCTCTGGCCACAGAGCTGGCTGCGGGTACCTGGCCCCCAGCCAGTGCCTAGGCCCTGGCCCTCCCAAGGACATGGCTTCTGATGAGGGCTCAGCCAGGCCAAGTTCTCAGTCCTCCAGGGGCTCCCAAGCCTCTAGGCCTCTTCCTAGCACACACACACACACACACACACACACACACACACGCACACACACACACACACACACACACACAAGGCAAAGATAGCGGGAGCCTTATATTCTTGGAGACAGCTGGGGAAGGGAGTGGTAAGCACCCTGATAGCTCAGCTGTCTTCCAGGTGGTCAGAACCCCAAGTTCTCCAAATGCCGCTGCTTTCCCCAGGCATGGGTGGGGCCTCTGCCCCTGCTGGGGGACCCAGGCCTGGCCAGGTTGCAGCCCTAGCCTTGGGGAGGCACATGAGCGTTTTTCCTTCTCTAGTTTCAAGTTTTAATGGAAAACAGATGTGCACACATCTGTCTCAGTGTGTGTGCAGGCATGCAAACACACACACACACACACACACACACACACACAGAATCTCACCTTTTCAGTCCCCCCAAACCTTCAGACAGAGCAGTGAGGCAGGGGACAAGGACAGGGTCAGCGACAGAACTTGGCTCCTGATCTCACATGTCTGGACAACCCTGGCAGCAGCCAAGGGGCACAGAAAGGCCCAGCTCCTCCACCAGGGTGCCCAGACTAAACCATGATGGAAAGGACCTGGGCCAGGAGTCCTCAGGCCACCCCAGGGTGAGCTGGCTGCCTGCCTCCTTCCCCACCCTCCCCTGGCCCCATACCCCTTCCACAGAAACAGGACTTGCACATCTACCCTCCTAAGACTCAGCTATCCAAAGACCACAGAGTGGTAGGGTTTACCCAGGAACCCACCCAAGACCCCTTCCTTTTGCCTCATTCTCTGCCCCTCCATCCTCCCAGCAGGCCCAGAAAACCTGACATATGTAAACACCATCGCCTAAATATCAGCACAGGGACCCCTTCCAGGCCCCTCACCAAGTTCTTCCCTTGTGACTGCCAGTCAGATGACCAGGAGTACCCCCAAACTTGCCCCTACAGCATTTTAACAGCAGGACTGAGGAGGGTAAGAACCAGATGCAGACTGAAACCCAGAGAGGCTGTGGCCTGTCTAGGGTCACACAGCAAAGGAATAGTAAGTAGATCCAGTCCTGTCCAAGGTCTGAGCCCCGTGTCCTACTCCGGTGGCTGTCAGAGTGGGGCTGTCACACTCACCCCTCTGTCTGGAGCTCCTTGCCCCCCAGGGGCTCGTCGATATACCAGCTGTTGTAGTCATCTTCACCCCCAGAAGAAGTCTGGTTCTCTGGTGCTTGGAAGAAGGACATTCTTGGGCCTTTCTCCTTTGACCCCAGACAAGAGAAGGAAAAACAAAGCCACTAAAATGTGAAAAGAGGCTTAAAAAAAAAAAAAAAAAAAAGAAAGTAAAAACCCGAACAAAGAGAGATTTCTTTTTAATCCTAAAGGTTACTTTCTTACTTTTGGCTTTCTGGGAAAACGCGACCCAGGACAGCAGGCCTGGGAAGGCTGGCATGGGAGGAGGAGAAGAGCCTCTCCTGGCCCCTCCTGGCCCTTCCCACCCAATCCTGCCCAGCCTGAAGAGACAGTTATCTGAACGCGCCCTCGGCGTCCCTGAGCTCTGGCTATAGCACCTATCTGACTGTCTGAACAGTTGCCAGTAAGCCTTTGCTCAGAGGACCACTTGCAAAGATGTTCCCAGTGCAGGGTGTGGTGCCCAGGACCCCACAGACCCCATTCCTTCCCCTCCCCTCGCACAGATGGACCCACAGGCACAGCAAAGGGAGGATAGGACCGGAGAGGAAAGAGCTGTGGAGATGAAAGGGTAGGCGGGCGGCTCCACTCCTGCTGCCCGGTCAGCCTCTTCCAGCTGGGCTCCCACCCCTCCTGCTCTGGGGGTCCAGCCCCCACCTTTAGCTCATTGTCTCTGGAGACCCTTCCCAATCCCCTCCCCTTGTCCTAGTCCCTGGAACCTTGGAGACAGGCGCACACCTTCGTCTCTGTGAAGCCCCCAATGAGGAGCTCTGGGGGGTGTAGCTGGGAGGAACGGCACCTGTCCATGGGGCTCACATACCTGACCTCAGCACCTGCCCCAGCACCCCTGCACCTCTGCCCACATCAGCAGAGCTAGGGAAAACAGCAGCCCACAGAGAGAGGCAAGCTGAGCCGACTCCTGGCATTTCCAGGAAGGAGGCCACATGCGTCTCACTGGTGGAACCTTTTTGTTCCTACAGCTTGATTTCACAAGAAGATAACTCACTCCCGTAGGCGGAAACGAGTCCTTTAAATGTGAACCAGACCTACAGGCAGGCAAGCAGCACCCCGCCTCCTGTTGATCCTCCTGCCTGCCTCTGAGTTCCTCTTCCCTCCTCCTGGGGTACCTGGACCTCTTGGCCACCCCCTGCAGGGGCAGGAGAGGCAGAGAAAGTTCTCAGCCCCATATCAGGGCAGGGGGTGCAAAATGCTTTGGTCCCTTCTTTCACTGAAACTCATGGAGCACCTACTGTGAGCATGTATCTAATGTGTACCCACTATGTTCCCTGGGGCTGGGAAGTGTACACTTCTGAGGAAGGGGCACCCTGAATGCCAAACAAATTTAGAACTTAAGGTGCCCTGCCCCCTGACCTGCAGAGAAATCAGCTCTCTCACTCCAAGGGAGCCTGAGCTTTAGGAGAACAATGCAGGAGCTCATCCTAGGATTGGGGTGTGGGGGTGTGTGTGAAAGCTGCTCCCAGGCTTGAGCCCACGCACGGATGAACTTTGCCTCTCTTTCCCACGTGCACAGGTCCTGCTCTGGAGTCAGAAGGTCTTTGGAAATTGAATGTGGAGAAGGCCTCATTTGCTTCAGTGACCATCATCTGTCCACAGGCCTGTCCTGTAAGGTGATGCCACCAGCCACACAGGCTTTCTAGAGCCCTCTGCTCCATCACTGGAGCCCCCATGCCTTTCACTGCTAAGGGCTCTCAGGTAATCCCCCTTGTGAGACCCCAACAACTGGAGCCTCATCCTTGCTGAGAAACTCACTTCCTACACAGGCAGAGCTGCTGGGGTTGAGAATCTCTGCCCCTGACCCTATCAGAACCTGGTTCTGCTCACCTCTGCCCCCATCCATTCAACAAATCTGTCTTCCATGCCGGGAAAAGCTGCTGCCCTGGCAGCAGAGGGCAAGCCCTGCACCTTGGAGGCACTGAACAGGCAGCAGTGTGGAGGGAACAAACCCACATCCTACTTACTGAGAGGGACCTAAGGTAAGGAGAAGAGACCGGCAGAGTAGGAGCTGACTTCCAGATAGTGTGCAGAGAAGGCTGCTTCGGGGAGGTTTGGCTTATATCTGGAGGGAAGGAGAGATTGAAGGAGGGAGGAAAGAGGAAGAGATCCCTTCAACCTTAAGGGAGCAGCCAGACCAGAAGAGCCCCCCCAAATCTAGGCACAATGCTTCACTTCTCTGTACCAACCTTGTTCCATGCAAAGCACCTCCTATGGATACTGTCTGAGTCTGAGCCCCATGCTGGCCCTGGGCCCTGTGAGTCCCTCCCCTCTCTTGGTCTTTCAGCCCCTAGATTCTTCTATTGTGGGCAGCCCCCCCACCCCCCCCACACACTGTCTGTCTCTCTCCCTATCCTCCCTCAGTGACTTCACAGCTCAGGAATGCAGAGCCAGCACACCAGCCCCAGTTGTAGCAAGTAGATCAAAGCCACAGAATTAGCCAGGCTGCCCAGGTGCCCAATGCCTTCTCCCTGCCCTGCTGCCCCCAGTACACCCCCCATGGGGGCAGGGACCAGCGCAGGTGAAGACCCATGGGTGCCAGTGGCCAGTGGCCAGCTGGGAAACAGATCCCACTTCTTGAACCTGAGGTACGCATCTGCAAGTGGCAGGCTGGCTCAAGTGTGTCACGAAGAAGCCGGCTGGCATAGAGGAGCTGCGGAAGAAGGATGGGAAGGCTGTACCTCTGGAGGACTTCACCAAGGCCTGGGCAGCAGGGTCCTGGGAAGCAGCTGTGCTACCAGTGGAGGGCTGGAGAGTGGGACTCTTGGGGATACCTGCAGAGGCTCAGGGGAGGGAGTGAGAAGGCTTGGCCACTCTCAAAGGCTCTCGGAAGACAGAGAGCAGAGCAGGGCCCAGAGGCATAAAGGGCCAAGAATAGTAAACAGCCTGAACAAAGAATAGCAAGAATGAATAAGCATCTCAAGAGAGCAAAGATGCAGTGTGGGAGAGGCAAGAAGGGAGAAGGGCAGGGCCCCCCTCCTGCAGGGCCAGCAGGAGGCCTGGAGCACTCTGAGGAGGAAGATGCCTGATGTCCCTGGAGCATCCCTGGCCCGTGGAGTTCCCACAAGGCATGGATAGCGTGCTAAGGCCTACCCCCATGAGAGGGACAAAAGTCTTCAGATCCTCTGTGCTCAGTCAATGAAGGTCATCTGCCATCTGGGCCTGGCATGGGGTACCTGCCTCCAGGCTGTAGCTGGCTTGTGAAGCCCTGATACAGGGCTTCCTTCCTGCTTGTGTTTTCGTTCAAGTTGATTAAACCTGAGGAATGTTTGTGTCCAGGAATGGAGGCCACGTGCGTGCCCTCGGCGGTCTGTAGTCATCAGATCCTCCCAGGGCAGAGCTATGCCCAGAGAAAGCCAGCAACATCTTCAAGGACCTCAGAAACACACCACGGACACTCCCCCAACCCCATATCCAGAGTGCCTACAGGAGTTCAGCAAATTCCCAGAACTTCAGTGTCACCCCAGACCCCTTCAGAGCTTCCACATGGCCCCAAGGAATCCTCCCAGCTGCAGGAACTCCACAGAACTGCGGTCACACTATGGGACCTCAGCAACACTCACGGGGCACTGAGACTGGTGAATCCAGTCTAGGTCCCAGAAGAGGTCCTATACCTGTCACCATCCAGTCTTCCACCTTGGTCCCAGCTCTGAGTCCAGCAGCACATCACTCAGTGCTCTTACACCCCGACACTCAGCAATACCCCAACCCCACAAGGCAATGCTGTACCCAGCAGCAGGCTGCAGACCAGCAGTGGACACAAAGAGGACAGGAACTCTGTGCCTTCTGGAGCCTGGGGACCCTGGCAACCCACGCACAAGTAACCACGCTGGTCAGCCCCAGGCTGGCAGGGCGGGTGGGGTGAGGTGCCTAGATGTGCGCACATACATGTGCATATGCACACACACAGCATTGCCACACACATGCACACTCATACACACACATGCCCCTGCATGCTCGTGCACTCGTGCAAACATGCACACCACATGCACATGTACATTCCAAATGGCCCAGCATGCACAGGGCTTAATTCTGGTCTGTGTAGTCTGGCCTGCCCTGCAGTGGCCTGGGGAGCAAGGCTGCTGAGGTGCAGGGTGAGGGGGTGTGGGTATCTGTCCTTCTCCTGTCTCCAGGGCCATGCGGGAGGCTCAAGGCATCTATGACCTGCTCATCCCACATCTAACAGCCCTGCGCTAATAGCACCACCCTGACCGGAGGGGCTTCAGCCGCCCTGCCCAGGGAGGAGAGTGAACAGTGTAAAGAGGAGGCAGATGTGGATGAGTGCGGCCTGCTATTCCAGAGAGCGGTGCTCCCTCTGCCCTTTCTCTCCCTTCCCAGAGGGCTGTGCTAGAACTGGCTTGGAGGAAGGAAGATAGAGAGAAGATTTCAACCAGGACAAAGGCAGCTTTCTTACTGTCCTGGAGTAGTGACTCCCTTCACGGGAGGCAGTCTAGAAAAAGGAACCTCCAGGTGCACTAGCCCCAAGGCATAAGGCCTGGCCAGAGCTCTGCTTCTCCTTTCACAGCTCATTCTCCCTGGCACAGTACTACCACAGCCGGGCCTTGGAAAGCGGAATTCGCGCTGGGCTCTGGCCACTGGGCAGATCCCTGCTGACGCAGGACAACCTCGTGCTGCGGCAGTCAGGCTCCGCTTGCTGGGAGGTGACCCTTGACTTCCTCGCCCTTTGGCACGCACACTTGCTCCCTTAACCCCTGTGCCAGCCTGCCCTGCCTCGTCCAGCCTTGGTGCCCACCCTACCCGTGGCCCATCTTCTCCCTGCTCCCACCGGGTCCTACCTGGTCTTCCAGCTTAGTTCCAGCCCACTTCCGCCAGGGCTCTCTTGGCCTCACACCCAGGGTCTGTCCCTTGTCCTACACCAGCCACTCCGGGGGGTTGCATAGCATCCCCCAACACCAGCACTTTCTCCCCAAGACTCACAAGCACTCTAGCAAGGGTCCCAGAGGGAGCGCTGGTTGTGGGTCTCAGCCCCTGGCCCCAGCAGAGTCCCCAGCACCTGCCTTAAAAGGTGTGTGGTCTCCTCCTCCGGAAGGCAGCCTGGGCCCTGCCCCTCCTCCTGTCCCCAGACCTTGCTGCTCTGATTCTTCTGGAGCCCCCCCCCCTTCCTGCAGCTCAGACTCAGATCCTGGGGCCCCACACACAGGCCCTGATCCCCTCAGCAGGGCCTCTCCATCCGTCCCCCTCACCTCCAGCCATTTGCCCGAAGAAACTTGATCCCCTTGGCCCTCCAAGTCACCCCACCCGAGCAGCCTGCACAGGGCTTTGATAGCTGAGCTTCTCCAGCTGTGGCCAGGATGGGCTCAGGAACCCCCCACCTTCCCACATTTGTCAGCATCCCTCAATCCCAGGAGGCCATGGCCTGATGAATTGCATAGAGCTGGCCACCAGCTCAGCTTTTAATAGGCAATCAGCGCCCTGCTGTTGTCCAACTGGGCTGGGCAGCCAGGGGAGGGGGAGCGCCACACACTTTGCAGGTGTGACCCATTTAGGGGGACCAAAAGGTCCCTCAAATCTTCCCCTCTACCCCTAGAAAAGTGGGGTCCTGGTGTCCTGCTCTTTATCGCAGCTTATTGCTGTGTACTCCAGGGTGTGGGGCAGCACCTGAGCTCTGGTTACCACATTTCACTCCTCCCTCCAAAAGCCTGAGAAAGACAGAAGAAGAAGGAGGCGCTCACTTCTCAGGAGGAGGGAGCAGGGTAAGGCAGGCTGCCCCTGCCTCTTTGAAGCAGAAAGGCTGAGGTAGTTGATCAAAAAGCAGCCAATAATCAAAGGATGGCCCAGGGGCCTCAGGAGGAGCAGGAGGGAGCCCAACACTAGGCCTGGAAGCCATCTCATAACCAGCTTGGGCCTGAATATGATGTTTGCGGTGGAGAAGAATTGCTTGCAGGTAGAAAGAATTAAACCCACCCAGAGAATTAATTAGTTGGTTCAGTTTGAGGAGCCCTTTTTTTTTTTTTTTTTTTTTTTTGAGACAGGGTCTCACTGTGCAGCTCAGGCTGGCTTTGAGCTCACTTTTGTAGCCCAGGCTGGTCTCGAACTCACAACAATCCTCCTGCCTCAGCCTCCCAAGTGCTGAGATTACAGGCGTGAGCCACCACGCCTGGCTGAGGAGCCCATCTTTAAGAAAGACTTTGGTGGTCAGGTATGCTGGCTGAGGCAGGAGGATCATCAAGAATTCAAGGCCAGCCTGAGCTACATAGAGAGTTCAAGGCCAGCCTGGACTGTGTACTGAAACCCTGTCTTACAAAAACAAAACAAAAGAAAAGAAAAATGCCTAGGTAAGCATGCAGACAAGATGCCCCAAACTGTTTATTTATGGCAAGAAATTGACAGTAAGCCCAATAGCCATCACAATCGGTTTTGACGGTGTACGTGGTAAAGAGCTTCCGGATATGGCGGAACTTCCTGGATACGATGGAACTTCCTGGACACTGGCCAAGCACAGGAGCCCAGGAAGCCCGAGGTGGGACAATACAGATATCATGATCTCATCTCCTACTTCTTGAACTGGGCAGACGTGTGTTCAGCCGCAGAAGGCGAGCCTGGCAGGCAAACGACAAGCAGTTCACAGCCTTACACTTGGGGGAAGGCAGGGGAGGATTTTCACGTGTTGGAAACCTTGCGTTGCCTGTGTAATTGTTTTTACTAAGCAAAAGGAAATTGTAAGGCTGCAGTGAAGATGGATGTAAGGAATCACTGAGCTGTGTGTGTAGATTCTCCCCCTAGCAGAGTCTGGCTCACCCCTTCAGCCTCCATTGAAGCTAGTGCAACCTCAAGATTAAGCATTATTGGGGCCTGGCGGGATGGCTCAGTGATCTAAAGCGCCTGCTTGGGAAAGCTTGGGCAGCTTCAGGGACCGCGGTTCGATCCCCGGCACCACATGCTGCGCCAGCCCTGCCCTCGGGGCGGGCTGAGCTGGCCATAAAAATGAGTGAATAAAGAAAGGTTCTGAAACAAAAAATAAATAAATAAAATATTAAAAAAAAAAAAAAAAAGATTAAGCATTATCTGGAGAGAGACAAAAAGGAAGCAAGGGGCTGGGGAGATAGCTCAGATGCATAAGCCCGCCTGGCAAGCACAAGGCCCTGAGTCTGATATCCCAGTCTGACATCCCATACCGCGAAAGCAAGCAAGGAGACTCACAGACCCTCAGGGTACCCAGTACTCCAGACACATCCACAGGAACCCTGAACCCAGGGAAATCACTGGGTTCTGGGGTCAGCTGATGGGCTGGAAGTTTTTCCAGAGATTCCAGCTCCACCCCCCAGGCCCGTCACATAGCCCACTGCCCTCTCCCCAGAAACTTCCCATCCTAGAGTGTGGACTGTCCTCTCCTCTGTGGGAAGGACACACCTCAGGGTGGATGGGGTAACCCTAAATTGCTTAATTTGCATACCCTTCAGTACCGGTGCCCACTGCCAGACCCTGCCATTCCTCTAGTAGGCTTCATTCTTTCTACCTCACTGTGCTTCTGTCTGTGTGCCCTGCCCACCAGTCTCTTTCTATCCTCATTATTGTCACCTGTTCTGTCTGACTCAGACTGCCTACCTTTCTTGCCTGCCTTTTTTTTAAAAAAAAAACAAACTCTTCCTTTGCAGTATCAGGGATTGAACCCAGAGCCTTCACACTGAGCTGCATTCCCAGCCTTTTAAAAATTTTTTAGTTTGCGATAGGATCTAGCTGTCCAGTGTGGACTCAAACGGGTTCCTCCTGTCAGCCTCACAGAGATGACAAGTGTGTGCTTCAAGGTTAGCTTCTGTCTCTTTCTCTATGTATCTCTGTACAACTCTGTCTTCTCCCTCTCTCCCTCTCTCCCTCTCTCCCTCTCTCCCTCTCTCCCTCTCCCTCTCCCTCTCCCTCTCTCTCTCCCTCTCTGTCACTGTTTCCGTGTCTCTGTGTGTGTGTCTCTTTCTGTCTCTCCTTCTCTGCCTGGCCATGAAGTCTGTCCCTCTCCTCCTAACATTTTCAGGCAGTATTTTTCCAAGCTCTCCCCTGCCCCACTTCAATCTGACCCAGGGCTGCCTTAGGCTGACTTGGGACAGCTCTATTAGTTCTGCTTTTCTTGCCCCTCACCTCTGTCTGTCCTCTGCAGTGCTGCAGGACCCTTGGAGCTGGTCTCAGAGCCCCAGGGTGGCCTCCCTACTGGGATAATCCCTGAGAGGCTGCCTGGGTGTTGTCTGCTGCATGAAAGCCAAGGCCAGCATGGCTGACGCTGCAGGGATGCTCCCCCCACCTCTTGTACCCAAGAACTTTAGCCCCCAGGGATCAGGCTGGGGTATGGTAGGGGAGCCCCAGGTACCCAGCTGAGCTAGGGCAAGAGGGCTTATTAGAGATCCAAGTAGTTCTTGTTTGTGCAGGATGACAGGTGATACTTTGGGGAGTCTCCTTTGGCCAGGGACTCAGTAGAGGGATAAGGAGTCCAGATCTCTAACTTTGTCCTTATTCTTTAGTAGCCAAGTGCCACAAACACAGGCCTTCTAGGCCACTGCTCACACTTTCCCACCTGTACCCCGGAGACAGAAGTATCATGTCTCACCCTGCTCACCCCAGGCTGAGGACACCTCCTAACCTGTGGCCCTCAGCCCTGAAGTGATGGATGGGTCACATGAGTGTGGGGATGCTGCAGAGTGGTAGGGTCCGAAGATCTCACAGAATGGCAGAAACCCCACCGCCCTCCCTACCCACCTGACCTCTGGAGGCCGTTTCCTTCGCATAGTAGACGCACAGCTACAGCCCAGGTAAGGTCACTCTCACAGGACTCACTAATGTCTAGCTTGCAGGGAGGATTCCTCCTCCTCCTCAGAGAGGCAGCCAGGCCAGATGGGTCCTTGAGGACTGGAGTCTAAGAACCCCAGGGCCCTTGAGGTAGCAGCAAGAGAAGCTGAAGGGAGCCACTCTTGGAACCAGGAGAACCTCCCCTCACCCCATAGTCTAATTACAAGCCCAGGCTCCTCCAACCAAGGCAGGACTCAAGGGGCCACTCTGATGCTAGATGATAGCGATGGCTTGGAAGTCATCCTTTAGGGGCTGCCCCCCCCCACCTCCTGCCTCTACCCTCCAGCAACAGCTTTGCCTGGTTCCCAGAGCCCTGGAGCTCAGTCAGGGAGGTGGTGAGGAGCAGAAGGAAGCCTGGGGTGGGGCCAGGGATCTACCCTGCTGTTCAGCCAACCTCAGTTATAAAGTGGGGTAATACCCACCCCAGCATGCTAACCTTCCCTCGTGGTGCCAGGCTTTCTCTGTAGGACTGAGGCCAGGTCTAGGGCAGCCCAAGCATCAGCAGTCCCTCCCTCCTGCCCTGCCACTCACCCTCTCACCACTGTCCTCCCTCCTGAGCACCAGCTGGACCATGGGGGCACCTGATGCATCTCTGAAGCCAAGTTTGATTCAAAAGCCCAGAATGGTCTTTGCTTCTCATAGATGGAATCCACAAGTAGAAGGTAAGCTGGGTTTGTTTATCAGTGCACATATCCTTCTGTTCATCAGTCCATCTGTCCATCCATCCATCCATCCATCCATCCATCATACCCAGCCATTCATCCACTTTAATTGTTCCCCAGGCTTTAATTGTTCCCCAGGCAACCAAACCTGTCCTGAAGGAACACTGTATCTAGCAAGCATAAGTCAGCCACTGGGGACAGGAAAGGAAGGGCAGAGTCACAGAGTCACACCTGGGTCACTAGCCCTGCTTACCGGTCTGCAGGAGGAGGAGTAGAGCTGCTTGGGGGACTCTGGGTAGTGTAGGCAGAGAGAGCAGCGGAGGAAGCAGCAGCAGCAGCAGCAGCAGCAGCAGCAGGAACAGGAGAAGGAAAGGGCAGCCTAGCCTGGGCAAACGTCCTTCCCTCCACACTCTACCTCCTGAAAGGAGCCAGTCACAAAAGGACACAAGCTGGAGGGCTGCACTCACGTGAGTGCCCGGATCAGTCAGATTCTAGGGGAAAGAGAATAGAAGGGCCGTTCCTAGAGATGGGGGTGGGGGTGGGGGCTGGCTGTGGTTGAATGGATACAGTTTCCATTTTACAAGATGGAAAGAATTCTAGAGATGGATTGCACAAGGTGAAGGTATTTAGCACTACTAAACTGCATGCTTTAAAATGGTTGAGGATAAATTTTATTTTATGCTATTATACCATAGGTTTTTTTTTTTTTTTTTTTTTTTTTTTTTTTTTTTTTTTTTTTTTTTTAAGTGACCATGTGCACATACCAAAAAAGGTGAGGTTTCCTTGGGGACAGTATAGGGAGCAGGGTGTAGACGCCCAAAGGCGGAGAGCACCAAGTCACACTGAGGGCCATAAAGTCACCTCATAGGCATTGTAGAAAGGTGAAGGGGGAAAGGAGAGTGCAGAGGAACTCAGGGACACACACGGGGAAGACTGGACTCTGGGCACAGTCCTGGCTTTCAGGGTACAGGGCTTGGAAGCAAATGCCCCTAGGGCAGAGGGAGCAGATGCCCCTGTTGCAGCCTCTCTGGGGGTCACTTCAAACATACAAAAGATCTTGATGCCCAAGTCCATGGCTAGCCAAGCACTGCCATAGGGACAGTGGTTTCCGGGCAGCCTCGGCCACCCACCCTCTCCCCATCATGGCCATCCTGACGAGCACCATGGCCCTTCCCAGTGTGCCTTAGAGTTTCAGATCACTGAGCTGAGGGCTGACGTACCTACCCCACTCCCACCCAGTGTCAAGAAAGGGCTCCTAGACAACCAGAGAGACGGGATCTACTGAATGACCTTGACCTATAGCTCAGGATCTCAACTACCGCTGGGGGAACCGAAAGAAATTGGGTTTCACTCATTACAAAGGAAGCCTACTGCATATGCTGAGACCCTCAGCTGGGCTGGTTATCATCACTTTTGGACTCCTATCTCCCTTTATGGAAATGGTATGTCCTGGCCAAGGTAACTTGAAGTAAACTTCTTTTGGATGCAGTCTCTGCTGTACGTAAGTGTTTTCTTAAGACTCAGAAGTATCCTTCTGCATTGTTGGCATAAAATTCCCTAAAAGAATGAGTTCCTATCTTTGGGCCAGTCCCAGGGTATGTTTAATAGGGGCAAGTGTAGACAAGATTCCTAGATTGTTATCTCAACTCTTACTTAATAGCCATGTGAACTGGGAGGAGTTTAATTCTTTTAGCCTAGGGTTCCCCATTTAAGAAACAGAAAATAATTATACTCACCTCACAGAGCCATACAGATTGCCTGGTGCCCAGCAGCTACTTACCGAGAAGTCTCCTGAATGACGCTGATAGTGACCTTGTTGAGGATGACAGTGGTGCAGAGGCAGCAGTGGTGATGGTGGTGATGGTGGCTGTGAGGGTGGTGGCGGTGTGGGTGGGAGTGAGGGTAGGTGGTGGTGGTAGCCAAGGGGATGCTGCTAATGGGGGTGGTGATGACAGAGGCGGTGGCAGTAGTCACAGTGGCAGTGGCAGCAGACAGTCCTTACTGAGGAGCGCCCAGAGTCTCCCAGCTCCCACCGGGCATCAGCAAGGCCTGGGTCGAGGAGAAGGAGTCCAGCTCAACTCTTTGGTACAAGAGGCTGTGCACTGCCTGTGTCCCATGCTGTGAGTGGGGGTTCAGACTGTGACCTAGCTGCGGAGGTAGGCCTGGAGGGCTCCTCTCCATGGTCCCCAAACCCGGAATAAGGACCCTTGGGAATGAAGGAGATGGGCTCTGCAGAAACAGGACACACTGATTACCACAGGCCATACGTCCCGCTTCTCTAACTCTTCTCTAATGTTTGTTGTTTGCCTGTCTGTTTGGGACAGGGTCTCACTGTTCAGGCTGGTCTTGAGCTCACTAAGTCACCACCCAGGCCAGCTTCACACTTGTGGTAATTGTCCTGCCTCAGTATCTTAGTTACTTTTCTCTCATTGCTGGAACAAATACCTGACACCCAAAATGAAGGAAGGAAAGGTTTATTTATCTCACAGTTACCGGAGGTTTCTGTCCTTATTCCACCGGCTCCAAGGCTGAGTGGCACATGGCAGGGAGCAGCAGTTCGTGGTGGCAGAACAGCAACAATGGCAACAGAGGCAACGGAACAACCAGGGGAGCAGAGAGCACCAGCTCAAATCTGTCTCTCTCTATATTACATTCAGGCTCTCTGCCTCAGCCTATCTGCCTTAGGCTACATCCATAATCCCTGAAGTATTCAGACCCATAATCTCATCAGTACTAAAACACATAATCCCAGGGATCACAAGGCAAGTCTCAAACTCTAGAAGTCCGCATCCCATGATTGCTTGAGGCTTGGGGCGGGGGGCAACTAGACATAAACCATAACACTCAGCCTCCTAAGTTTCAAGATTACAGGTGAGTGCCACCATTCCCTGCCTTCCTGCCCTAATGTTGGAATTTAACACATAGAAACACATCCTGGGTTACTTATTTTCTGTATTTCACATTCATTTTGTCTTTACCACTTGCCTCCCTCCTGAGAAGGTAAGTATCCTCAGGAGGGTAAAAGCTTCAGATTCGATGCTATACTCCAAATGCCTAAAATAGGGTCCCACACATAGTAGGTGCTGAAACAAATAGGAAAAGGCTGAGGCTAGTGGCTGCCTTTGCTGTCCTCCTGAGTCAAACCTTGCTTCCTGGCTTGTTACCTAGTTTCTCTGCAAACAGTGGGGCACCTCCAGCCTGCAGCCTTTCAGATTCGCCCAGGCTGGGGCTGCGGCAGAAGGGGGCAGTGCTCTTCCTGGAGTCAACTCTGCCAATAGCCATGGTCTCTAGGGACCCTGAGCCCTGGCTCCCTGCATCCCAACTCAGCCAGAGGCTGAAGGCAGAGGAGAAGACCCTGGGTCTGGAGTTTGAGATCCTGAGTGTGGGCTTCAATGAGGAGGGCACATATACCCTGCGGCTGTCTGCTGAGAACCCCCTGCAGGCAGGCTCTGGGGCTGGGGTGCTGTTGCAAGTGAATGATGGGGACCTCCTCGGGGCCTGCTCTGCTGTCACCGATGTCATTGAACAGCAAGATCCCGGGTGGAGCCTCACCCTCACCAGGAACAAGTTTGTTTTTACTCTCCCCAAAGGTACAAAACATGGTGGGGCCAGGATGGCAGGGAGAAGGTCCCTAAAACTTCTCCCCAAGCCCAGCTTGGGGACTCTGAGGATCCTCAGAACAGGGAACAGAATCCCATAGCCCTGCCTGTGTGAGCCTGGGAACCTGTGTGAGCCTGGGAACCTGTGTGAGCCTGGGAACCTGTGTGAGCCCTGCCTCTTTAGTGTGAACACAGGGACGCTGGTGCTGGTCATACAGCATCAGGAGAGGAGGGAGTGGTTTGCAGATGTGAACTACAAGGAACTGAGCCCATGACAGCCTTGAAGAGTCATGGGCAGCGGCTGAGACACCAGGTAGCATTAGAACCAGTCCTGAGTGCCCATCATAGGGAGACAGTGACAAGGACGCCCACCCAGGTGTCTCTGCCAGGAGCTTCCAGATCAAGTAGAAAGGCAGGATCCTTCAATGAGGCCAGAGAGCTCTGATTGTGGGGTTTCCTAGGAAGCTTTGGGGGTCAGGGAAGTTGGGAAGCCACATCGTAGGCATTAGTGGCCAGTAGTCAAGGGTAGGCTGAAGTCTCCTCCAGGGTGGGTGAGGACCCAGAGATTGGGTGCTCCCCTATTATGCCAGCAAACTTGTACCCTACATGGGTAATGGAGGGAGCCATGGCAGGACTGGAAAGAGAGTCACTGGGTCCCCAAAGCCAGGGAACTCAGTGGCCTATGGCCCTGCCTGTGTCTCTCGCCCTGTGGATGAGCCAGGGAAACCCCCTATTTGAGCTCATCCTTCCACAGGCTTCTGCAAGAACGACGGGCAGCATGATGCCCAGCTGCATGTGGAGGCACTGTGGCTGGGCAGAACGGCGGGCCAGGGGGACCAGCAGTGTGTGGGTCAGGCCATCTTCCCTATCTACCCATGGCCTGAGCAGCCCCCCATGAACTTCACAGCGCATGAGCACGAGGACCTGTACAGCTACCACAGCAGCCTGGCTCTGCTCCGAGCTGGCCCAGACCCCACAGCCCGCCACTGTGGGAGCCTGGCCTATAAGGTGACCTTCCACGTACACCGGGGCTTGGGGTCCCTCCAGCAGGGAATGGTGTCACCATGTCCAGAGCTCCAGTTGCAGGTGCGTGTTCTTGGGGTCCCTGCTCAGATGCCAGGTGCCCTAGACCCAAGTCACAGCCTCTCTGTGAGGCTGGCAGCCCCACTCCTTGACTAAGGCAGAGCCACTTCCAAGACAGACTTCTTCTCTCTGGGAAGCCTGCTATCTGAGGAGGGACTTGGAAGTCCTGGTCTAAAGTGACCAAAAAATGAACAAAGCAGTCTGAGAGGCTGAGGCAGGAGGATCATAAGTTCAAACTCAGCCTGGGCAACTTAGTGACTCTGTGTAAGGTTTTACCTGAAAAGAAAGAAAAAATTTAAAAAGGTTGGGCCAGTGTGTGAGGGCCCTGACTTCAGTCTCTAGTACAGTATCAAGCTGGACATGGAATAGCATTTGAAAGCCTAAGGCAGGAGGATCACCATGAGTTCAAGGCCAGCTAGGGCTATACAGTAAGACCTTGTCTCCAAAAAAACAAAGATGAATATCTCACTCCTCTCCAAACAAAGAAAGAAAACAGAGCAGGCATATATGTGGACAAGAACATTTTTGCTCAGGGGTTAAGCATCCCCTGTGAACCTGTAGTCCCCAACCTCAATGGCATCTCTTCTCACCAGATTCCCAAAGAGACCCTGAGGGACCACAGCGCAGAGGTCTCTGCTGTGTGCCTGCCCTCAAGCCCATCCAGCCTCCACCATGACGTGCAGGGCCTCAGCCCCAAAGCAGCACCCTGGCACCCTCAGGTAAGGGGGCCAGTCCTCATCTGTGATGTAGGGGAGAAATCCCCCACCGTGGCCATGTTCTGTAGGCAGGCAGGGAGTCCTGTAGGCCTCGCAGCCAGACAGGAGAAGCAGGCAGAGCAAGCAGACTCTGAGGCTGAAGAACTCTCAATCCCATTTAGCATCAACATTTCCAGGAGAAGGGGCTGGATTTAGCATCAACATTTCCAGGAGAAGGGGCTGGGGAGATAGCTCCATGGCACAAATGTTTGCCTGGCAAGTGCAAGATCATGAGTTTGAACCTCAGTCCCACAAAAAAAAAAAAAAAAAAAAAAAAAAAAATCCGGGGGAGTTCTGTGTACAATAGGAACCCACAGCAGGCTCAGCCCCAAAACTCAGGGGGCCACTGGCTTAAACATTTGCCACCCAAAGCAGCATGGGGTGGGGCTCCTCTTTCTAGCAGAGCTGAGTGGAGCCCAAAGAGGAGAAAGCAAAAAGTGTAGGAAAAAAAGATACAGAGGCAAAAAAAAAAAAAGAACAAAACAAAACAAAAAACAACCCTGGAGTATTCCACCCGGGGAAAAAAGCTAGGAGGGAGGCTAGGTGCAAGCAGAGGGGGCAGACAGCCTGTGCAAGGGTCCCAGGGACAGCATCGAATGAGATAGGTGCTACCTGGGTTTCTCTGGGACATGCTGGTCCCTCCAAGCACCCTGACTTGGAAACCTGGTCCCTGGTCCCGCCATTCTACTGTTTATCGCAGGACCAGGAATGCAGGAGGCTGAGCTGGAAGACAAGATGTCTCCTGTTCTGTTGGCCCTGACCTGGCCTGGCCTGGCCTGGCCTGGCTTGGCCACCAGTCCTGCGCATTCCAGACTGCAGTTTGCAAAGTGTGCAGGGAGGAAGGGGGGCTGCTGCAGGGAGGGGGCTGCTACAGAGAGGGGGCTGGCAGGAAGGCTGAGGCAGCCCCGGCAGCTCTAATTTCTGTTATTTAAAGCCATCATCTCTGCGTCGTACTCCCTGTTAAAGTGTCAGATGTCTGCTTCTGCCAAGACAAGAAAATGGCTTTGGAGGGAAAAAGAAATCGGCCCCTCCAGGGGGTCAGCAATCATAGCCCTGAGATGGGGGCAGACAGTGGAGGGGCTTGAGAACAGGGCTGTACTTTCAGCCAGGGAATGTGGTAGGGCAGTTCCTATTCTGGTTCTGCAGACGGTGGGCAGGTGCTGGAGGCTCAGACACAGCCAGAAGGACAGCAAGACTAGACCCCATGGGCCCTCCTTATTCTTTGGACCTGTGGCCAGCTCCCCTGGGAAGTGGAAATGACCCAAAATCACCTCAAAACCATCCTTGCCTTCCTTTGTGAATTGGAGCCAGGAAGCCTAGAAGGGGCAGACTTCCCCAGGCTCTTGAGTTTTCTTTTTTATTTATTTATTTATTTATTTATTTATTTATTTATTTATTTATTTATTTTTTCTTGAGTTTTCAAAGGAGACAGTGTCAAAGTCAGGGCAGAGGGTGACACGTAGCTGTAGGAAGAACCCAGAGGACTGGAGATCTAGCTTAGCCTCCACAGTACTCACCTCAAGTCTAACAATGGGCTTCTGCACCCCAAATGCCTGAATTGAGACCCCCCTCTCTCCAGGAAGTTTTTCCAGCACCAATTTTACCCTTCTATGCTATGCACCAGGCATCTCAACAGTCGATCCTACTCCACTGAGATCGTTATTGTAGACTCCCAAGCACTACTCTAATTTGCATTGTGTGACATTTTTTTTTCTCACCATGATGGTGGTCATGGTGTAAGAGACAGGAGGGTAGAAGGCAGGGGCTTGGGGTGCAATAATCATCTTGCTCCAGAATGAACTGTGGTGGCAGAGATGGGGAACTGCTTGTGGCCAGAGCCTGGCAGTGTGTAAACTTCACGACTGTCTTGGAATCTGAATGGTTTTCCTCTCAGCCATGCTCACAGATTCTGTGGCCCTAGGCAGGTCTTACAAATGCTGCCTCCAGCATTTTCCAGGTCCTAGAGCCTCTGCAAACAGAGCAATCAATTCTTCAGAGCAGATCTGAGCAGAAGGGACTGTCTCCACAGGTGCTCTCAGCATGCACAGTCACAGCTTCGGGGGTGGAGGTCACTTCCCAGAATCCCCACTCAGCCCCTTCACTGACCTGCCTGAGATGCCCTCACCAGCATTGGGATCAGATGTTAGGCCATCCCAGCACCTATTGCCCAAGGGCGGGGTAGTTGTCAGGCTGGAAGGAGGGCAGCCTGTCCAGCACCGGGCAAGAAGAACAAGAGGGGCCATGGAGTTCATTTGCTGACCTCCGAGGACAAATCATGCTTTTGTTGAGGCCCTGTGCCCCCAGACCTCCCTGCCCCCCTTCCAGAGATCCCCAAAGGGTCAAAGACAACCTTCTTCCAGCTTTTAAGGTAAAGCCATAAGAGGGAAAGTCAGTCTGGAAACCCACAGGGGTGGAATTGCTGAAAACCCTGCTCCAGGCTCTGGGAGCCATCCTGGGACTCCCTCCCACACAGCTCACTGCTGGGACCCCAGGCAGGAGAGGGAGGAGGAGGGTGTGGTTCCCCCCCACCACCTCCTCCAAACAATCGCAGTTTTGTTTAGTGCACAGGATTCAGTTTCCCAGGAGCTTTTCAAATGGAGCTTTTAAGATTTTTTTTTTAATTCTTTCCATTTAAAACACCTTTTTTTTTTTTTTTTTTCCTTGCCCTGGAGGGAGAAAGAGAGAAGGAAAAGCTAATAAAGCAATCATCAAATGTGGAGCACCTGGCTGTAAGCCCATGGCTTCTGACGGTGGGTCTGTGACGCCAGGCTAGGGGCTTTTATTAAGGACAAGTGTATGGGGGGGAACAGAGAGTGGTCAGGAGCCATTAGTGGCTTGCCTGGTGTCCCTTGTGCCCTCTGTCCCTAGACCTCTCTTTCCCTGCCCCATTTCGTCTCTGTGCCCTCCTGACGCAGGCTGGACCTCCAGGGCAGTGCCTCCAAGCCCCAGGCACTCCAGGCCTTCAGGCAGGAGCACAGAAGAGTCTCCCATTTCCCTCTCTGCCCTGCTTTTAAATTCATTACGCCTTTTATTGCTGGCTATTGCATACGCTATTTCTATTGCCCTGGAGACTGGAGAGGTTCAAGCGGGGAGAGCTGCACAATGCGGATTTCATTAACTTCACTCTTTACCGCCTGTCGAATCCCAGGGGGCCTGGTCTTGCTGGAGAGCCGGGCACCTCGATGCCCAGGCCCAGCCTCTGAGTGCCAGACCCTGGGACTTCCCTAGTCTGAGCTGCTCTCTCCCATGGCCCTAGGGGAAGCAAATAGAGGGATCAGTAGCGGTATGTCACTGGTGGGGAAACTGGCGCCACTGGAAAACACTACAGGGGCTGCCACCCTCCCAAGTGGTAGGACAGGAGGAAGGTGAGACTGGGCTGAACCAGGACTGCCATATCCCCCTGCTGGGACTCTGAAGCCAACCCTCCTCCTCCGTCAATGCCACCTCTATCAAACTCAAGAACTGCAGTCAGGCAGCTCCTCCTTGCAAATGAGGCAGTTTTATGGGCTGAAGAAAAACACTGCAATTGTTCCCTCAATTACCCCGGAGCAGATTGAATATATTAATCTCTCCCTTAACTCGAGTTAGAGACTCGGCTGCCACCCCTCCCCCAACCGCACGTGCGGGACGCTGATTCCCAGCCCCCACCCTCCCAACCCTTGAGCCCAAGCCGGTCACACTGGGTCCAGGCAGCAGCTTCTGGTATGGCCGTACCCACCTCGGGGACACAAGCGCGCGCGCGCACACACACACATACAACACACACACACACACACACACACACACACACACACACACAGGCTGCAGATACGGCAGACAAGCTGCTTTCCATTTCTCTATCAATTTTCATTGATTTTTCTCTTCGCCACTATTTGAAAGAGCCTTTTCCTTGGGTAAACGCAATCCTGGGTGTCCCCACCCCCACCTCACACAGAAGGGAACGGGAGGGGGCCCGCGGGGGCTCCCCCTTCTACTGCAGTGACAACTGCCTCTAGCTTAAACACACTCTGCCCCAGGCAGCTGAGCCCTGCTAAAAGCTACCTGAGGTTTTTCTTTGTAGCTCGATTTTCTTTTATTTCAGGGGAACAAAGGCACTGTCAAGGCGTTTGCTGAGAGGCTGTCACAGTGCGGGGAGGGTCGCAGGCCCAGCCCTGTGGAGGGTGGGGAGGAGCTTGCTTCCAGAGCGAGCCACGGAAGGAGGGGGATCCTGAATGGGTGTCCTGGATGAGGCCTGAGGATGCAGAAGTGAAGGGATCCCATATTCTTATTCTAGACACAGGCTGCTCCCCACCTTTACCCTGCTTGTAGTCGCAGACTCTGTTTGTCTCTGGGCTCCTCTTGAGGTCCCGCCTGGAACTTAGTGAGCCAGGCCCCGAGAGAGTCAGGCGGACCTGGGTGCAGATTAAGCTCTAGCTTTTATTTAGTAGCTGCTTTACCTTGTGTACCTTATACAACTTCTCTGGCCTTTCTTCCCCATCTGTGAAATGGGTGCACCTTCCATTACTGGGAAGATCGAATGACCTGGCCTGCACGCCCAATGCATGTTGGGTCTTCCAGTAATGTGTGAGGTGGGCTGGCTGGGCTGGGGTAGCAGGTGGATCTGGGCCTCTGTCTGTACATTTGGAGAGCAGATTTGCTGCTTCTTGCCAAGCTAGTCTCCCAAGGGAGCACAGTGGTGAACTTGTGAGTGGCACTGTCTCTCTGGGCCAGCCTTGACTCAATGCCAATCTGGGAAGTGGCTCTATTAGCAGATTATGGAAACAGAATACACCAGATGGCCCTGCATCCCTCCCCCATGCTGCCAGGGGCTCCCTGATGCACTCCTCCTGGGGCCCCTGTGTGTAAGGTGGGACAGGGAAGAGGGAGCTGCCCGTGATGTCCTCCTGGCCCCCCAGGTCCAGCAGAGGGCATGTAGGGAGATTCTCATTTCCAGAATGATGCACACAGAAGCAAAAGGGGGCTGCAGGGCAGGAGGCCCGGGTATAGTGGCCTTTCCCAGTGCCGGCGACCCTAAGCATAGAGGCTCAGTCCCACAAGGACATTCAAGCATGAATGCATGAGCCCATGAAAGCAGGCCAAACGTCCCTAGCACTCAGAGTCCCCTTGTCACAGGAACAGGCTCTCCACAACACACAGGAAGCACACATCCTCCCTTGCTTTGCGTGCACCACCTTGGGGCCCTCCCGGTTCACCTTGTACAAATCCCAAGCACAGCCTCTACCAAATAAGCAGGAAGAATGGATGGCATGACATGGCTGCAGCCTGTGAAGTGGTCTCTACACAGCTTAACAGCATAGGGAGGACCCAGGGGAAGGGGGCTGCCAGCAAATCTGGGCTCTGGCCCTGCAGAGGAACTGTGCCACCAAGCATCACCCAGAGTGCCAGGGTGAGGAGTAGCTAGGGCCACAGGGAGCAGCCCCCTTCCCAGATCCACAGGGATGTGCATGCGTTATGCTTCCCTCCTCTGGGTCCAAGGCCTGTGCGGGCTCTGTGGTCACACTGCCTCGGCATAAGGTGGCCCATCTGCCTGCCTCTCCCTCCCTTCCTCTGTCCTTCCCTCTCTCCTTCCTTCCTATTATTCATCCTCCCCTTCCCTGTTTTCTTCCTCTCTTTCCCTGCCTCCTTGTCTTCCTTTCTTATTTCTTCCTTCCAACTCCACTCATTCATTCATTCATTCATTCACTCTCCCAAGTTGAGAATGAGTTGATGACAGCTGGGACCTTAGGAAGACACCAGGCTGTGCAGAGGCAGGGAACAGGAGTGGAGAACAATGCCTTCCAAGTCAGTTGGAGTGGTCACCAAGGGCTCTGTCCATCTGTCTACTGTAGGAAGCAGGTCTGGCTGAAAGTCAGGAACTTTGGCTTAGAACCTCACTTCCCATTTGCGTCTGAGCAGAGAGCAGCAACAGCTCAGGGAAGCAGATTGCTTCCTCCTGAGGCCCTGCTATTTCTCATCTGTATGAGGACAGGGGAGCTAGGTGGCCGGTGAGGATGAGGGTGAGAGGTACCTGCTGTATTACAGTCCAGCTTACGGCATCAGTAGAGGCTAAGGCCGTCACAGGGACAGGTGCAGGGGTGGGGGATCCAACAGCCCTTGAGGACAAGTTTCTAGTGGGGAGGGCAGTGGGAGCAAAGGGATAGAGGCTGGAACATGGGTGTGCAAGGGATGGGAAGACAGGAGAAATCAGGATGCAGTGAGGCTTTACAGGGTGGAGAGGGGTTAGGAATGCCTGGGAATGAAGGGGAGGGGTCATCTCTGAGAGCTCTGAGCCCCATGCCCTTCCCTCTGTAGTAAAAGCTGCTCTGAACCAGGCTGGCAAAGGCAGAACTCATATGCCCCAGATCCCAGCAAGCCCCACTGGAGCATCGGTCTTAAGAGGTGGACAGGGTACCTGTGTCAGTGCCCATTTGGGGAGCAGGAACTGAACCCCTAGAAGAATGAGTGGCCTGAAATCTCCTGGGAATAAACAGCAAGGTCAGGCTGGAATCCAGGTCCCCACAGCCTTCCATCTGTCTGATCTCAAATCAACACACATGTGGGCGTGGCTTAGACCATCTCTTTTCACAGGCTATCCAATCAGCACATAGATGAGCGTGGATTAGCGCTTCCTGCCCAGGGGACTCACACTTTGCAATCTGTCCCTTGCCCATTTTAATAGAGTTCTAATGCTGGATTTTCTGGGCTGTGTTACAGGATTGGGAAGCAATTCCAGGAGCAGATTTCTTCCCGATGGAACTTGATCACACTAAGAACAGCCAAGACAGGGTACCTAGCATTCCACTAAGCCAAGACGAGTAACCGGTGTTCCACTGAGCCCCACCACAAGTGCTCATCGCATAAGGTAGTTCCAGAGCAAGGCTGAGGTGGAGGTGGGGCTCAGTGGCTCAAGACCCCGGATAAACCTAGACCCATCGCAGACAGGGATGACATTTTCAAAAAGTGTTTCATGAATGTCACAGCCCAGACAGAAGGAGCTCTAACCCTATCTGAGGAAGGACAGTGAGGTCCCATTGCCAAGAAGGTGCTTCAGACTCAGGCTTGGAATCAGATTCGTGCTCTGCCTCGCGGTGGGTGCTCCTGAGCAAGGGCCTTTTATATCTGTGGCCCTCGGTCTCCTCCTTGGAGCAATGACGTTCACTCTACACCATGCACTGTAGTCTAGGAGGGCTTCATGAAGGAGTGGGGATTCCAAAGATTCCCTGATGCATCTCTCCCCTCTTGGGACCCACAGGGAGGTGCTGCAGATTGTTCCATGCAGGCATTGCATGTTGAGTGCTGGTTCTACGCCTGGCCTGGCCTCTCAGTGCTCTCACGTCAAGAGCACCATTGGGAGACTTCATGCTGGGTATAGGAGGGAACACAGCATTGGGTATAGGAGGGAACACAGCAAGGCCCTCCCTGGAGAGGCTAAAGACACAGCAGAGAGGGTGGCAAGTTAGTTGTCTTGGGGGGCCTGGCGGGATGGCTCAGTGGTCTAAAGCGCCTGCTTAGGAAAGCTTGGGCGGCTTCAGGGACTGTGGTTCGATCCCCGGCACCACATGCTGTGCCAGCCCTGCCCTCGGGGTGGGCTGAGCCGACCATAAAAATGAGGGAATAGACGAATAAAGGTTCTGAAACAAGAAAATAAATAAATAAATAAATAAAGATAGTTGTCTTGGTATCACAGGGATCGGTTCCAGGACCCCCTCGGCTACCACAACCTGTAGGTGCTCGAGTTATTTATACAAAATGGTGTAGAATTTGCATGTATCTTACACACATCCTCCCATGTGCTTTACAATCATCTCTAGGTGAGTTAAATACCTAATACACTGTGCAAATAGCAAATGCTATGTAAATATTTGCTATACTGTATTGTTCAGGGAGTAATGATTGGGAAAGGCTGTATAGATTCCATACAGGTGTAATCTTGTTCCCTCCCTCATCCTTTCTTTCTTTTTTTTTTTGTCTTTTTGAGACAGGGTCTCATTATGCAGTTCAGGCTGGCCTTGAGCTCACTTTTGTAGCCCAGACTGGTCTTGAACTCGCACCGATCCTCCTGCCTCAGTCTCCCAAGTGCTGGGATTACAGGCGTGCACCACCACGCCCGGCTCCCTCATCCTTTCTATCATTTATTTTCTTTCTCTATTCCTCCTCTCTCTTCTCTCCTTTTTTCCTTTCTTTTGGTGCTTAGGATCAAACCCAGAACCTCACACATGCTAAGTGTGTAATAACCTCTGTGCTATACCTCAGTCCCAACTTTTCCCTGAATCTTTTCAATCTAAGGTTGCCAAATACACAGACAGGCAACCCACAGATTCCCAAGGGTCAACTGTATCTGAGTCAGGATGGTGGCAGAAAGACAGTAGTGGGAAGTCACCTTAGTCCCTGTTCTGCCACCATCCAGCAGTAGGATATAACCTTTTCGCACCTCCTTTGTTACTGGCGATAACAATCCTCCCCTGACAGGAACACTGAGCTGCGTTGCTACTACCTTTAAAGAACATGGCAAATGCTCACAGCCCATTAGCTTTGATCATTAGGTAGGTAAGTGGCAGTTTGCCAGGCGTACAGGGCTGGGGGCTGAGGCCCAGGCAGATGGGCAGCTTGGGCAGTGTTGTAAAGCTCCTGCGGAGAAACTGGGGCCTCTGGGGAAGTGATGGACAGGACAGGGGAGAGCCCTGCCCTGGGGATCCCTGCCCTTCTCCAGCAGGAAGTTTGCCCTGAGTCACATTGGACAGGATGCAGCTGAAGCCCTCAGTGGGCATGGGGGTGTAGCCATCATCTGAATCTTCCTCTTGAAGCATAATTGCTTTTGGTCGGCGGGCGATCCTGGAGATGCATCCTTCCCCAGGAGATGGCTTTCCAGGCTCCTCTCTCTTCCAGCAGACAGGAGGGCTGGGCCAGCTCCACGCTGCATTAACACACTGCAAATGCGATTTCCTGGTTTCAAATGAGATTAGGGCCAGAGGCTGTGCTCTCTGGTAGAGATGGCAGGCAGGCAGGCTGGGCAGGGGTGACCAGCTCTGAGCTGGGAGTCTGAGAGGGAGGGAGCCCAGGCCCATTTGGCCTGAATGAGCAGATTCCTGTAACTGGAGCCCTCAGGCCTGCTGGTTCATCCATTTCTGTGGGTGAGTTGCTCTGCGCTGGCTCACCTGTCCCCAGACTCCCCATAGGCCAAGGGCTTCAGAGCTTGGCACTATTAGCCGCGATGATGAGGTGCCTCATCCCCCTAGAATGAGAGGCCCTGAGTTTTGCAGCCTGGAGAGGAAGGATTTGGGGGAGCAGACAGCACATCCCACAGTGCAGTTGCAAGGAGAAGAAAAGTACCTATGGCTGATATTCATTACTCATCCAACAAGTTCCCATCTAATGTCAGTCAACAGGCTGGGCACTAGGGGCACAACACCAACACCCAGGCATAGTCCCTGCTCTCAAGAAAGGCAGACCCTGAGCTACAGAAATGAATAGAGGCCTGAGTAGAGAGAAGCCCCAGAGTTGTGGATGTGATGGTCCCAGGTGGGGGTGAAGCCAGAGCCTCGGGGCAGGCTGTGCTGCTTGTGTCTTGGAAAAGCCCGTGAAGTACTTAGGCTACTGCTAGAGGGCCAGCAGGCATATGGAATGGTGAACAGAAAGATCCAGGAGCTGGAAAGACCCTGCCCACACAGGGGGATCGCGGGTGTATGGTGAGCCAGAGCATGGACATGAGGTAGGAATCAGTGAGTCAAAATGGCAGCTGCAGCCGGGCGTGGTGGCTCACGCCTGTAATCCCAGCACTTGGGAGGCTGAGACAGGAGGATTGGTGCGAGTTCGAGACCAGCCTGGGCTACAAAAGTGAGCGCAGGACCAGCCTCAACTGCATAGCGAGACCCTGTCTCAAAAAGACAAAAAAAGGGCCCGGCAGGATGGCTCAGTGGTCTAAAGCGCCTGCTTAGGAAAGCTTAGGTGGCTTCAGGGA
>PVJA010005052.1:0-25413 GCA_004027025.1 Myocastor coypus | reverse complement strand
AAAGGTATGGCTGAATTTGTGTATGGGAAGAGGAGACACAGATCTACTGAAGACTGTTGGAGCCTACTGCCTCTTGAGCGGACCCGGGGATCTTGGCAGGATGCCACCTCTGCCTCCTCCTGATAGAAGGGAAGACAGGGCATCTTAATGGCTCACCTCTTTATCCAGTCTCCTGTTAATGAGATATTGACTTTTTTTTTTTTTTTAAAAAGAAAAGTGCCCTAAAGCCACGTTAGCACGTTTAGCAAAATAATTTATGAATTGCTGCAGGGACCTCAGCTGCCTTAGATGGGAGCTCTGGTTACCAAATGCTAAGAGGAAGCCTTCCATCAGCACTCAGCAAATGTCCCTGTTAGGCAAGTGGGAACAGTGGTGACCAACAAGAATGTGACAGCCTCTTACAGTCAGCTCCCAGGCTCCTACTGGATCCTGGGGGTCCCTGGACATAACTGGTAAGGAAGGGAGGGGAAGCTCATTTTGGGAGCACATGTGGGACATCTGTTCCCCTGTGTGACCTTCGCCTCTACCCTGCTTTCAGATCTGCTTGGTGGAGGAGGAATTTGAAGCCTCATAGTGACTCTCAGTACTTGATGCCTGCCTGACAGAGCTAGAGTTAGAGACTTGGGTCTGTGGGATTTTAAGGATTCTATATTTTTGTCACCCAATTCCTTTCTGCCTCCTCGGTGGTATTAGGCCAAGCTGGCCTGTCAGCCACAGCCCACGAGAACCACAGGCAGCAGGGACCAGTTCAGAATAGTCTGTGACAAAACTGGGGCACCAGTGGGTTGAGACTGTAACCTCTTAGCCTATGTCACTGCTGCACTGTAAGAATCTTGAGATGCAGAAAGATCTCAGAACCCCGGTGTCCCATGCAGCTAATAGGGCCTGGGACAATAGCCTATATCCTCAGTGCCTGCTGGGGTGGGACCCATAGCTTGTGTCTCCCATCTCACCCTACTCAGTCACCCAGGGAAGGAAGAAAGAAATGGAGTGTAGTGGTGGTGGGGTGGGCATGGACGTAATTGTGGGGAAGGGGAAGCCCAAGCCAGGGAGCTCTGGAAGAGATGTCTCCTGAGACCTGCTGATTGAGCTGTGGGCCCCCAGGCCTGCCTCTTTCTTAGGATCCAGGCCCAGTCTTGTCAAGAGAGACACAGCCCACTTTGTCTATGCAAGCATCACCTTGCTGTCACAGGGGCCCAGAGCAAACCCAAGGAGGAATCAAGAGCCCTCCCTTCCTCCCTGAGATCTGGCTACAGGGCCTTGCCTCTGCCTCAGCTGGCTCCCTAATGGTGCATTTAACCTCAGCACTCCCTCCTGGGAGTGCTGGTAAGAGGAGGGTCACCAGTTAGCTGTGAGATTAATCATTCCCTCAGATCACACTGACTCATCAGAGTTTGGAGCTGGGCCCTGTGCAGGGAGGGCAGCAAAAGTTCCTCAGGTCACTCAGGGAGCAAGCACCTTTCCTAGCCCAAGGAACTTGAGGGGCAGGGAAGACAGAGAAGTAGGGGGATTGGTGCACAAGGTCTTCTCACTGAGGGAGGAGAGAATAGGGGACACCCTGGAGCCAGGGTCTCCAGGCTCTGCCATCCAAGGAGATGGACACAGGCAAGAGGCAGGGGCAGTGTGGCTGCTGGTGGCTCCTGTATATGCAGGGCACCTGTACCCAGGGTCCAGGCAGCTTGGAATCAGCACCCCGCTGCATTACCCTCCTCTAGGGCAGGAAGCTGAGGTGCCAGGCAGGGCAGCTAGGGGCAGCCCAGAGTCCTGGGAATCAGAGGGTGCAGCAGGGCAGGACCTGGGCCACAGTAAGGTAGGCCACCTGGTGAGGAAGCACTCTGTGGGGATTGGAGTGTTTGCACAGCCTGGGAATGGGTCCTTCTTAACTGCAGTTGGCTTTCTAGGAGCTCTAGGGTACCACAGACATGGCTGGCTCCCGGCTCTCCTCTTCTAGCTCAGCCCACTTGTCCCCGTCCTGTGGAGCACGCTCCCCCTCACTGTCCTCATCCTCCCACTCCAACCCTCATGCCACTAGAATTTAATGGAAGACTTGTTTCTTTTCAATCTGTATTTCATCTTTGCTGCATATCCTAGAACTGCTCTTGCCCCATACATGGCCCTCTTTAATTACAACTTATTTTGCATAATGCAGCTGTGCCCCTGACCTGCTTGGGGCTGTGTTCCAAGAACCTCAGGATGCCTGAAACTGTGGGTTGTACCAAACCCTACTATGTTTTTTCCTGTGAAGAAGTTTAATGTACAAATTAGGCACAGTTAGAAATTAACAGCAACTAATAATAAAATAGAATCACTATAACAAGATACTCTATTAGAATTAAATTTTATTTAAAGCATATCAATTGTTATTTCTGGGATTGGCTATTTAATATTTTCAGATTGTATGTCTTAGTTACTTTCCTCATTGCTGGGGCAAAATGCCACAATATGCACAACCTAAAGAAGAAGAGGGTTATTTGGCTCATGTTTTAGAAGTCTCAGCCTTTGTATAATTGGCTGGCCTCAAGCAGAAATTTCATGACTGCTGAATGTGGTAGTGGGTCACATTTGTAATGCCAGCACTTGGGAGACTGAGGCAGGAGGATCATTGAAAGATCAAGACCAGAGTGGGTTATAAAATGAGCTCAGGGCCAGCCTGAATTGTATAGAGAGATTCTGTCTCCAAAAATACCAAAAAATCCCATGGTGAATTCAAGGACTACTTGTACTACATAATGAGACCCTATCTCAAAAAGAAAAAAAAAAAAAAAGGTCTTATGGCAGAGGAGAGCTGCTCATAGCATGGAGCACAGGAAGCAGAGAGATAAGGGTAGGGTCAGAAAGGGGAATGAGCCTGTCCAGGCCACGCCCCTAATGACCCACCTCTTCCCATAAGGCCTCTAGCGTCAAGCCAGTTTTGAGCCCCCATACTCTCACTGTCCACCAATAACTGCACTTATGAGCACACAAGGCTCTTGAGGTACATCCAGATATAAACCTCACCACCATAGTTGACTCTGAATGACTACCAACCAAAAGACACAATAACGAGGGACTGCTCTGTGACAAACTCCCATAAACTGGCCACCCAACCCAAAAAGCAGAACATCACTAGTGATATATCCATTCACCAATCTCTCTCCAAGCTTCCAGTCCACCCTTCAAGTGGAAACCCTCCTCTTAAGTTGTATGTTTGTATTATTAAACATGAGGAAGACCATACGTACCCAGAGAGCCAACACAGCTGTGGTTCTTTGGCAGAAATAAATGAGGGCAATGGTGGGTCCTCTCTGTAGGATCGGGAACAGGGTAGGGATGTGCAGACAGTGGGAGCGTGGCACCAAGGCTGAATGGGGTGGAGAGGATACCAGGCGACAGGCAGCAGCTCCAGGGAGACAGAGAAGGCTTGATTCCACCCTCCATTCCCATACAGGGGCCCCTGTGACTTCAGCTAGGATGTCATACAGTGTTGCCTGGTGACCCAGCTAGGTAGAAAAGCTCACTGTGTTTCCAGGTTGAGGTAGAAGGAGGACAAACTCTCTCACTTTCCTGGGGGTGCTCAGCCCCCTGCCCAACTGGCATGGCCCCGATCCCACCAGAACCCTGCATCCCCAGAAACTTGCCTTGCTGAGAAAGATCCAGACGCTGACGCTGCCCACACTCTCTTTTCCCTGGCCTTTCCAAGCCCAGTGCTGGTGTACAGCAGTCCTGAGACCACACTGACACTGAGGTGCCCTGGCCAGCTGTTGATGCAGGACTGATGCCTGGTCACCCTCTCCCACCACACACTGGTCTTGGAGCTTGATAGGCTGGATGCACCTGCCCAGAGATGATGCGGTGGAAAAAGAGCAAGGTGAGGCTGGGTACACAGACCAGGCACCCATGTGAGCCCATCCCTCCTGCATAGTCCTTTGTTTTGCTTGCACCTACACTGTGACAAAAATGTTTCTTTTATGGGTCTGTTCCCATAGCTGTGAAATGGGAGGCACAGTAGCCTCAGACCCTACATGAGCCCTATGGAAATTGACATGTAGCTTTCACAGGTGTTGAATAGGACTGCACTTCCCTGATGGGTTGTGTCCCCAGATTCTGGGCTCAGAGAGTCCTCCAAAGTGGCTCGTCCCCCTTAGCACCCATGACAGTGGCCTCCATGCCCAGCAAGCACCTGCCCTGCCAGTCCCATGCTCAGGTCACTTGCTGGGACTCAGGTCCTGGAATCCTAGAAAGAAGGGATTTTGTTGTGTTGTTTTGGTTTTTTGGTAGGTGCTTAATACAAACCTATGGCACAAGAACAAGGCGTGACAGAGGGGACCAGACTCAGTGCAATGACACGCACAGGAGCTTCCTTGCCTTGTGTTAGCTGGCAAGGCCAAGCCTGTGACAGTGTCACTAACCCACAGGGGTGGCAGAAAGATTCAAGACCTAAGGCACACAGGTATGGGCTCCCTGAGAACACCCTCTTGCAGCTATACTCTTAGGCCAAATAAGCCAAAGATCTGGGGCACCCAGGAGCCAGTGTGGTTTTCAACTTTCCTACCCTTGGCTCAGATGTCCCTGGGCCCTCATGTTCTCTGTCCAGGTCCCACCCCCCTGCTCATGCCTTCTCCTGCACTGTCATACACTCAGCACTGGGACCATGCTGGCCACACAAGATCCCTAAGCAACAGCAGATTTGGGGACCCAGGGAGTGTGGAGGACCCTGAAGAGAAGCCAGATTCATTTGATTTGATTTGTAGCTGTGGGAAACATTTTAATAGTTAAGTAGAATCCTCTGAAAAAAGTTGTTCATAATTTACACAGTACCATATATTCATATTTCTTCCTCTGCAAATCTTAGCCCTTGTCTTTTTATTGGGTGATGTCAGTGCTCTTTGTATTAAGGATGTTAATGTTAATTCTTTTTATTTATTGCAACCTCTCTCTCTCTCTCTCTCTCTCTCTCTCTCTCTCTCTCTCTCTCATACTGTGGTGAAATTGGGCCATTATAAAAAATAGCATGGATTTTTAAAAAATGTAGTCAAACAATCAAGCCTATTGATTCTTTCTTTATGATTTGTATTTGATGTCTTTTTTCCCATGTTGGGGGTAGAACACAGGGCCTTTTACATGCCAGGCACCTGCTCTACCATCACACAGCTCTGTCATCTTTCAAAGAAGTCTCTCCTGCTCCAGATGCCATAAGCTCTGCCACTATGAGTGAATCCCCCCCCCAAGTCACAGGCCTGCATGGTAGACATTGTAGCCCAGAGGACGAGCCCCCACACCCAAAGATACATGCAGAGGGCAGAGCAGAGCCCTCAGGTTGTGTAGCCAGAAGGTTCTGGTTCCTGTCTCAGCCCTAACTACACTAACTCAAGCCCACTGGAGTCTAATAACAAACACCCTATGTGACAGATAGACACTCCCGGCTCCTCTAGGAGAGCAGCTGCTACTCCTGGATTTTTGACAGCAAATCCACCTGTCTGAATGGGCAAGTCACCCAAAATAGTAACTGCTGAATCTGCCCTATGCCAGACTGAGCAGGGTGCTGGGTACCATATTTGGGCACTAGTGGGCTTCAGTGCTGACCTGGCCATGCCACCTGTGGATGGTGTGGCCTGGAAGAGTGGCTTGCTGAGTTCCACCCCTGGTAGCACTGGGTGGGAGAGTTCAGAGCAGGCCTGAGGAGCCACTGTGAGCCCTAGCTCTATATCCAGCTAGTGGAGACTTTCAGAGGAAGTGAAGCTCCTCCCTGGGGCTCAGCCACTGTCTGATGGGTTTGTGCAATCTGAGATTGAGGGGGATTTCACCAGCAGCCAGCTTCAGCCTGCCACGTGTGAGTCACCACTAGTACATTTCTTAGTGCTGGCCAGGGTAGGAGACAGGCAAAGGATGTCCTGATGCAGGACGTCTGAGGAGGTAGGGAGCTTAAAGCAAGGAGAGAGCCGGGAAGACTGGCCCGCAGTCCCCGCCACAGACCTCTTCCTTGGCCTAGGCCTCCCTGGCCCTGTCTCAGCCTGCCTGGTGAGAACAGTGGGCACAGAGTTGCAGGCCTTGCCAGGAGATGCCAGCCTGCCAGCTGGCCTCAGGTCTGAGGGAAGTGCAAGCCATTCTCCATACTGTCCCTTCAAGGCCACATTCCTGGAAGGCTGTGCTTGAAGGGAAGACACTGAGGTTAGGGAAGGGGTGACACAGTGGCCTGGCTGGGATGCAGGGTACCAGGGATGACCTCAGTGTTTCTGGACCCTCACTTCTGTGAAAGCCAGAGAGTTCACAATAGGTTCCACGCATTCACAGCAGGGAGATGGGTCCCCTCTCCAGGCCATCTGCAGGAGGCATGGACACTCCTGCTTACTGCTGGGAAGGCAGAGTTGCAAGTGAGTCCAGGTTCTGCATGGAGAGAAATTGAGCCCCAGAGAGGTGGCCAAGAGAATTGGCAGAGCTAGATGTAACTTATCTCTTGCTCCACAAGCTACTAGTCTTGGTCCCCAATCACCAAATCAGGAGAGCAACCTGCAGGGAGTGGTGGGAAAGCCAGGGAGGAAGTGGTCAAACTAAGGGGTGGGTGTCATCTGTGTTAACCCCACACCAGGGCTTCCCTCTGTCTTCCCACCTGGCCTGGCAGAAGAAAGGGGAAGGGGACACTCGTCAGCTCTACTGTGGCTGGTGACAGCCTCACCGGTCCTGGGGTGAAGCATGTTCTCATTCCCTAATGGGGCATCTTATTAGGCAAGGACTTGCCTGGGGAAGCCAAAGGAAGCAGAGAAAGAAGCCACAGGGATGAAGGTATGATGGTCCCTACTTCTCAGTGACATCTAAAAGGAGCAGTTCAGGCAGAGGACCAAGCAGGACAAATGCTGGAAGGCAGTAGTGACGACCCAACAGGAAGTTAGGGGATGAGACAGAAATCAGAGACTCGGGACCTGGCAGGATGGCTCAGTGGTCTAAAGCGCCTGCTTAGGAAAGATTAGGCGGCTGCAGGGACTGCGGTTCAATCCCTGGCACCACATGCTGCGCCAGCCCTGCCCTCAGGGCAGGCTGAGCCCACCATAAAAATAAATAAACAAACAAACAAAAGTTCTGAAACAAGGAAAAAAAAAAAAAAAAGAAAGAAATCAGAGACTCCAAGGTTAGGGCCTAGAGTGACCAGAAGAGTCACCAAGTGGGCCAGACAGTGGGAAAAAGTGTCCGAGAGGAGTCAAGGGGTGGCCTTCAGGGCATCGGCTTTGGGTTGCCAAGAAACCCCAGGGGAGCTGTCAAGGGGCCAGGCGCTCCAGGGAGATCCCCACACTCACTTGCCTGAGAACTGAATGTGGTCACATCCCTGGAGGTCCTCAGGGCTGAGCAGAGCCTGAGTACTTGCTCCTTGTCTTTCTGTGCCCAAGGCTTACCAGACCGGAGCCTGGAGGGGGCACTGTGTCCAGATCCCCATGGCAAGTTGGGGGAGGGTGGGGTCGGGACAGGCTACTTCGAGCCCTGATGCCCCACTGGAGAAACTCACTCTCAGAGCATAATGGCTCAAGTCCCGTGGTGGGGAGAGACAGAGCAAGGGACCCAGCTGTGCTGAGGATGCCCATCAATGGTCGCCATTCACAGCCTTAAGAAGACTGTGGCCCCTCATGAGATCATCAAACCAGAAGGGCAGAGGGCAGGCAGCCTCCTGCCAGGGGTGGCTAGCAAAAGTACCTCCAGGGAAGGAGTGGAGCCGGAGCCAGGCAGCACTGGGAGGGGACCAGGACCCCACTTCCTCCTGCACAAGTCCTCCAAGTAGAAGGTTCCACCAGTTCTCTCTACCCTGAGAACCCCATCTGTTCCCATCTTCAGGGAAGTGCTTTGTAAACTGTAAAGAGCTGTGCATATGATAGACCTAGAGTGCTGGTGGCCAACCACTGGGACATGAGAAGCACTGAGGCTTATAGATGGTGCTGAGGGGCACATGGGGTACAGGACAGAGGCACGGAGAGAACAGCTTCAAGGGTGTTGGTACTGCAATGTGTGGCCAAGGTGACAGAGACCTGGGGAGGAATTGTGCAGGGGTGGGGCAAGGAGTTAGAGGAAGAGTCCACTCAGCCCTGCTCTCCCTGCAGGTCACTGAGGGCCCAGAAGATGCCCTGGACACCGCACATAGCATACCGCCTGATGCCAGCCACCTGTCTCCTTCCAATAAGGAAACGATCATGGTCACTCTGCATGGGGCTACCAACCTCCCCACATGCGCAGACGGCTCAGAGCCAAGTCCCTACGTGGTGGTGTGAGTAGCGGGAAGTGGGGACAGGGGTGGTGTTGGCACTGTGAGCAGAAACCAGGGGATGGGTATTTGGAAAGGGTCATCAGTGGTTTAGCACTGAGACTGCGGCAATCGAAGAAGCCACATAGGGACTGTGGCTCTGCAGATGAGGAGGAAAGGTACGAAGGGGCCCAGAGGCCACCTCTTGATCCCCACAAGTGTCTGGACAGGTCTTGGCCACAGCTCACAGTAGGAAGTGATGATCAGAGAAGACTGGAGTGTCCCCTCTTCTGGCCTCTGGGTGCCCTATTTCACCATGCCCAAGTGGCTGGAGACCCTCGCCTCTCCCTGGTGCTTTCCATCTCAGGACTCCTGGTCCTCTCATGGCCCCCTCCCCCACACCCCAGCATCCAGCAGGTACCCAAGGCCTCCACACGGTGTCTGCTGCCCATCGCGCAGCCTCACTGCTCTGGCTCAGCCCTGCAGGGCCTGCTGTAATCCCCACCCAGCTCCCCTCCTCCTCCAAGACAGCAGCATTCAGCTCCTGCCTTTGCGGGTGCCTGCTCCCCTTCCAGCACCCACCAAACCCATACCCCTAAAGCCTTGCCTAGGGCTCCCCCTCCTCCAGGCAGCCCCCAGGACTGAGCACTGGCTTCAGTGGCAGCGCTAGCCTGACGTTATAGAAATGTGGTTTATGTGCTCCCCTTCTGTCCCTGAACAGCAGCTCTCTCAGGGTCCCTTTTCTCCAACAGTGCACCCAGCCTTGGCCTGAGCACAGACTTGGGGCCAAGGCTCAAGGGGGTTAGGATGACCATGAGGAAGAAGGAAAGATGCTGTGCTGAGGACCAACAGGTGACCTGGACCCTCATGTGCACACTCTGGCTCCTAAGCCCACCCCTCCCCCAGCTCCACCCCCATGGAGAGGGAGGGACAGGTGGCAGGGAGTGGAGGCTGGCTCCTAGCTGGGAGCTTGCCGGCCAGCACCCCTCCACGATTTCCATAAACCAATTATCACTGATCATCTCTGGAGATTGAGGCCCTGCTTGTCAACAATCCAGCCTGGATGGTGGAGGGGTGGGGAGCAGGGTGGCCCCATTGCTCCTCAGCGGGCATTGCAACCCTGCACCATCACCCCGTTGCCATGGGAACGTGCCGCTGGGAGCCTAGGCAACGAAGGAGGGTGGGGGTGTGGAGACTGGGGAGCCCCAGTCAGTCTGCACCATCCCGGTGGCATGTGGGGCAGGGTGGGGGTGGGAGGCGGAGTGCAAAGCTGAGAACCAGGCCTGGTCCAGGCTGCACACTGTGTCCCAGGGCCACCAGCTCCAGGTGGTGCTAATGAGATGCAAATGAGAGAAGGGAGGGCTTCCAAGAGGGGCCCAGCTGTCGGGACCTGAAGGAGGGTTTTAGGGCTCTCCAGCTCCAGGTAGGTGGGAGCCCCAGAGTGAAGACAGGACCTCCACAGGCTCCGGGCACTGGAAAAGAACTTGATGCTCTCCTGTTTTGTTACAGTGCAGTGACGAAGTGGCCAGCAAGCAGGAGAGAGTCCAGCAAAGCTCTCACTTTCATAATGAACGCATCGAGGCTTTTAGAAAGCACAAAAATACTTAAACATAAAATCTGAAACTATCAAACTCCAAGAAGAGAATGGGGCCGGAAAAGTTCCTTCCTTTCATCTTGGCAATGATTTCTTTGTGTTGGACACCAGAAGTACAAGCCTAAAAAGGAGAATAAAAAGTAGATTTACAACTAGGAAGGTCTTCGGAGCAGGAACATTAAATGAAATGGGGGGGGGATGTATGCAAATCGTATAAGGAGGCTGTGAAGTTAAATAAGGAGTTAAAATATAGGACAGACCTACACAACTCAGTGGGAAAAAAGAAAAGAAAACCCGGTTAAGCAAGGGCAAAGGAACCTGAGCAGATTATTTTTCCAAACAAGGTAGAAATGGTGCTGAGGAGATAGCTCAGTGGCATAAGCATCTGCCTGGCAAGTGCAAGGTCCTGAGTTGGATCCCTGATACTCCATAAAATGACAAACAAAAAGAAATAACTCAGAAGTATATGAAAATCCCCTCACGTGGGCTGAGGAGATAGCTGAGCAGTTTAAGTGCCTGCCTAACAAGCACAAGGTTGTGAGTTCGATCCCCTGTTCAAAGAAGGAAGGAAGGAAGGAAGAAGAAAGAAAGAAAGAAAGGAAAGCTACTCACATCACTCAGCATCAAAGAGAAGCAAAAGTAAGCCAAGAAGAGAGAACACCACACTCCTGGAAGGAGGGCTGGTATCAAAAAACAGTCATAGCAATGGTTGGTTGTTGGAGAGGACCCCAGTAAAGGGACTCCTGCCAGCTGCCACTATTGCCAGGGATGTAGATGGGTACAGGAATGCTACAAGATGGGACGATGGCTTCTCAAAGAACTAAAACTGCTACATGATCCCATCCATCCCAAGTTTGGATATAGAGCCAAACGAAATGAAATAGTGTCTTGAGAGCTAGCTGCCTCCCTGTGTTCATTGCAGTATTACTGACCAAAGCCAAGGTGTGGAATCCCATGGTCCCCACCCATCTGCCAGTGAGTGGATGAAGAAAATGTGAGATGTGGATGATGCAGATTTAGAGATATCAATATACAGATATAGACATAGATATATAGATACAGAGGCAGAAAGAGAGAGACATAGATACACAGATATAGACATATAGGTTTATAGATATAGGTATAGATAGATATAGAGATAGAGATATTGAGTTAGAGATATAGAAATAGAGATGTAGAGATGTAGAGATTTTTATTTTATTTTATTTTATTTTATTTTATGTTATTCTGCAAAGCTTTCTTCCAGAGGCGCTCAGTCCTTCCTGGCAGCTGCCTTCCTCATGGTCACCAGCACGTTGCTCAGCTGCTCATGTGTCCTCTTGGTGTGGATGTGTGTCCCCAGCCTTTTCTTTCTTTTTTTTTTTTAAAGAATTTTTAAATTTTATTATTATTTTTTTCTTGTTTCAGAACTTTGTTTGTTTATTTACTCATTTTTATGGCCGGCTCAGCCTGCCCTGAGGGCAGGGCTGGCACAGCATGTGGTGCCGGGGATCGAACCACGGTCCCTGCAGCCACTTAAGCTTTCCCAAGCAGGCACTTTAGACCACTGAGCCATCCTGCCGGGCCCCTTGCCTACCTTTCAGTGGCCCTGCTTTCTGGTGCTCTATGCCTAGTTTCCTGGTTTGGCTTCCTGCTCTCTGCCAGCCTGTTGTCCCAGCCTGAGAAGAGCTTTGTCACCTCCCTGGCAGATGGACCAACAGTTAGGGTGCTGGTAGGGAGTGAAGTCCAGGCGGATGGTGCCCCAAAGTCTTCCATGCCTCCATCACTGCATGAGCAGGGACTGGGACAGCTACAGGCCCAAAGCTGGGGCCTGGCCTCCGTGGGATGTAGCCGCCCTACCCCTGTGTGGCACTGGTCTGGGCTAGTGTGATCATGGAGCATGTCCTCCAGTTATACAGCACCCTTGGGTGCAGCCTTACCCTTGCCTGTGTCTGTCCAGTGCTCTGCATCCAAGCCAAACCCAGTTCTCTCTGGGAACAACTTTCTCTGGGCTTCCAGGGGCCACAGTGCCTCTAGGCATCTCCCAGTGGCCTTGCCTCTGTGCCAGTCATTCTCATCTCCTGGCTCCCAAGTTGCCACTCTTGCTTCCCTCCCTAGCCACACCCCCCTAGCCATGGCAGGGCTATTGAGCCCAAGATCTGAAGATCTTGGCTAATAACAAGGGATTCATTTATATTCACAAGTTAATAATAGCTATTAGTAGCATTTCCTGTGCTTACTGATGTGCCAGCCACTACGTGTGGAAGTTCATTTCATTCCCACCATAACCCAGCAGGATGGGTACCATGATCACCCACTTTCCAGATAAAGGAGCCAATGCCCAGGAAGGCTGTGCCCCTTGCCTAGAGTCACACAATTGGTAGGGGCCGAGCAAGACTTGGCACCCAGGCGTTGTGACTGCAGGATGCCAATAGACTCATCAAATCACACAGCCTCTTTATCTTTATCAGTTGAAACAGAGCAGGGGATCTACTTGGACCTCCAGAGCTTGGCGATGGAACTCTCAAAAAAAAAAGGGTTGGGAGCCAGGCTACAGGAGTCAGAGGCAGTGATGAGGCCCAGGGCATTCCAGAGGAGGGCACTGCTGGGCTGAGAGGAAGGGTGCAGGCTGGTGTTGCTGAAGTACTGGAAAGACTGCACTGGGTCTCCAACCTGGCTGGTTCCACACTGCACTCATTTGGGGGCTTTTGGGCTCAGGTAAGGGCTGCTGGGGTGCTGTCCCCGCCTTCCACCTAGTCACCATGCACGCACAGCTCCTTTGCCAGTGTGACAGGATGGCTCCACGTTAGGTGGCAGCACCACTTGTAGCCCGATAGGACATACTGCAACATGAGCAGTACTAGCTTGCACTGAGCTGCCTGGTGGCACTGGATCTGGGGACACATACTCCAGGTTCCCACAGGCTGTACAGGAACGCCAAGAGCTAGGCTCCCATCTCATCTGTGAACACTCACTTCTGGCCTTGTGCCCAGCTATGAGTGCCCAGTCAGGGGCCCAGCAAACAAACAAACAAAACAAACAAACAAACAAAACAAACAAGCAAACAAACAAACAACAACAACAAAAAAACCCTTGCTGTGAGACAGTCTGGTTACCAGCAAGGCAGGACAGCTTGAGGGGAGAGTCCTGGTATCTCCTCAGCCAGGGATGATATGACTGTCACTCAGATTTATGGATGATGGAATAAGAAAGATGCCTCCTCACACTCACCCTACCTTTCCCTCCCCAGGAAAACCACATCTGAGGAAGACAAGAAGCAGGGCTCCAAAGCAGTCACCTCTGTGACTTCAGAGCCCACCCGAAACCCAATCTGGGGAGACACAGTGCAAGTGGAGATCCCTGTGGAGGACGTGGGGCAACAAGGTGAGGCTGGGGTTGGGAGCTGGGGTGTGTACACAAGGAGCTGCGAGGCACTGGAGGCACTTGCAGCCTCCCTCTCTGCTCAGCTGGAAGCCACCTGAACAGCCCCAGCCCCCACTCCTCATACAGTTAAAAGCACTCAAAAAACAAATCATAATACCGTCACGCCTCATGTCTCCGCCTGCTCCAAAAACGACTTGTTCCACATAAATGAATTTGCCAGACAATGCACGCTTATCTTTTTTTATAGTCAATGTTATTATTTTCATGGTTGTTATTACGGTCATCTCCCCTGAAATAGCTTCCTGGCATGTCCCCTACATTTGTCATTGGTATCACCTCCTCCACAAGGAGCAGCGTGGCTCCTCCTATTGAGTAGAGGAGGACTCTGCTTCCGAGAACTGGATAACTGGCTGAAGAACAAGTTCTCAGAAAGCAGAGGGCCTAGGGCTCAGCACTGTGTCTTCTCACCACCAGTCCAGGGTTCTAGTTGCTTCCATTTGAGTCTTAGTGGGTTGTCCTGGTTTGTTTCAGTAAGGGGGATGAAACACACTTTTTTTTTTTTCTTGTTTCAGAACTTTTGTTTGTTTTTATTTTATTTTTATGGTCGGTTCAGCCTGCCCTGAGGGCAGGGCTGGTGCTGCATGTGGTGCCAGGGATCGAACTGCGGTCCCTGCAGCTGCCTAAGCTTTCCTAAGCAGGCGCTTTAGACCACTGAGCCATCCTGCCAGGCCCCCAACACACCTTTTAAATTTTTTAAAAATTTTAAAGAGTCTCCACAAGTTGCCCAGGCTGGCCTTGAACTTTCAGTCTTCAACCCTCAACCTCCTAGTAGGCATGCACCACCATGCACAGCGATGGCTTTCTTGAGTTCCTTAGAAGCCTTGCTTAGACCTCTGGAGTTTCAGAAAGAGCCTCTAAGTGCCTTCTGGATGCACACAATTGTGTTCCACGCCCACCTGACGCCCACTGTCAGGGGAGAGATGAGGCCCGCACCTAGGAGGACTGCTGGAGCCAGGACAGTTATAGGGCAATAGCTCAAACCAGGAGTGCAGGCAGGTCCCTGGTCTCATCTAGTGGGAACTCCCTCGGCTGTCTTGCTGCAGGTATACTCCCAGAAAACACAGGCTCCTCTTCTCTCTCTCTCTCTCTCTCTCTCTCTCTCTCTCTCTCTCTCTCTCTCTCTCTCTCTCTCTCTGAAATCTTGTAGGGATAGAACTTGTTCCCTTCACAAAGAGCAAACCAGCTGCCAGAAACTGAGAGGGAGAGGGAACACAAGGGTGACCTCTATAAAAAGGAGGAATCCAGTTCTGGGTCAAGACAGAATTTTTTTTTTTTCTGGGCTGTAAAGGGATAGGCGGGGCTGTGGAGATGGTTTGAGAAGATACAAATGAGGAGGACAGATTGATGTAGGATTTCATGGGAGGCCTGTGTGTGTGTGTGTGTGTGTGTGTGTGTGTGTGTGTGTCTTTGTGAACACCTGCATGCTGGCTCACATTCATGTGAACATTACTGTATATGTTTAAATGCATGCTTTCTCTGTGCTAATAGACACACATGTCTGTGTGTCTCATATGTGTGCATAGGCATGTCTGGCTGCAGCTGCGTGTGCATGTGTAGTGGATTTTTAACTAGTGGTCAAATTACTACACCCAGCTGAATTAAACTGGCATGGTGCTGGGTGCAGGAAGCCCACCTGAGGATTACTGCCAGCAACATAAAGGCAGAGCAGGAGAAGCTGCTAGAATGCTGTTAGGCACGCTGTTTGGAGAAGCTGTTGGAGCTGGTGGGAGCTGCTAGTTCTCTTAGACTGTTCCTTCCACTGGAAGATCTTATCATGCTGCCTTTCCTGATGAACTTTGGAGGAGCTCTGGACCTCATCTTGAGCATCACTTTCTGGCTCCAGAGGGGAAGATGGTGCACTGCTCAGCCTCATGGAAAAGCTTGTCATGTTGGCTTTCTTTTTTTTTAGTTTTATTTTTTTTTTCTTTTTTCAGAACTTTTGTTTATTTATTTATTTTTATGGCCGGCTCAGCAGGGCTGGCACAGCATGTGGTGCTGGGGACCTAACCGCGGTCCCTGCAGCCGCCTAAGCTTTCCTAAGCAGGTGTTTTAGACCACTGAGCCATCCTGTCGGGCCCCCATGTTGGCTTTCTTGATAGGAATTCAGTTTTCTGCATCTCTGGAGGATCTTGGGACCTCACTACTGCAGAGGATGGCTGTGGTACCTATGAGGGAGCTCTGGTGCTTGCCTTGAGCATTGCTTCCTAGCTCCAATTCAAGTCCCTCAGCCTGCTATTGCAGATCCGTCATCCTGCTGGCATAGAATTCTTAGCTTTCACCACTGACCTCTGTACCTTTCCAGCAAGATCTGTTAAGTCGACCTGCATGAGACCTTGTTGTAGGCTTTAGACCTCCAGCTGGACTTGTGAGAGGCATTGTTATAAGTTCTAAGTTTTTTCACTTGAACTCATGCAGGGTATTAAGATCTAGGCCCTCAGCTGGAGCCTTTAGTGTTTATGTGTATGGACAGATTTCCTGCACTTCTTGTGTATGATTCTTAGGTGATTCATTATGAAATACGATTATAAAATGTGTTCTGTATTATATTGTTCCCCTTCCAAGAACCCAAACCATGACAGTATGGGTGCACTATATCTGGATGGTTATGTGCATGTGGCATTGCTCATGCGTGTGTGCGTGTGTGTGTGTGTGTGTGTGTGTGCGCACGCATGCACATGCATGCATGTGTGTGATGGAAGTTAGGGGCTGGGAAACATGGGGCTGGGGTGGGTCTTAGCCTGGGCTGTAGACATCTGGGCTGAGGGGAAAAGGCTGGGAGGAAGTCAGTAGCCCCAGGGGCCCATCCGTGCAGCACAGAGAAGGCAGGACAACGTGGGAGAGGTAGGAGTACTGGGAGGCCACGTGGGCAGGCAGAGGGGATTGGCAGGCACCTCTGCAGATCTGAGTAGTTTGTAGGAACCAGTTGCTCTGGTGAGGTCGGCACAGGGGGTGGGGAGATAAGGAGCCAGGCCAAGAGGCAGGGGGTGGGGGAGAAGGTGGGAGGTAGCATGAGGATGTGTTAATGAAAAGCAAAGGGGGGTTGCAGACCCTGGGTCAGGGCCAAAGCAGGAGGCAGCAGAAAAGGCTTGTTGGCTGCACAAAGGGAGCAGCAGGGGGCCGGAAGGGCACAAAGCCCAGGGAGGAAGCTGATGAAGCGTGTGTGCAGTGTGCAGACAGGAGCAGGAGGGGTGGCCACCGTCCCCCTGTCACAGCTCACTGCTGGGGGTGGGAGGAACACGAGGCAATGTCCTCCTGCTTGGCGTCAGCAAATCCCAATCACATGTGGCCTGGACCCACGGGTGAGTGGACCTGCACGGCTGCAGCCTCATAGCTACTGGATGCTTGGCCAGGAGCACGGGACCCCAGCTGGTTTCTTGTGTCTGCTCAGTGTTGGCTGAGTGTACCAAGAGCTGGGAATTAGTAACAGAAGGAAACGGTGACGGACACAGTTGTGTTTCACAGAATTGAACAGCTTCAAACATGCTCTCTTCCCACAACAAACCTAGGAGACAGTTTCTTTCTTCTTTGGTTTGTTTGCTTAAAGTATTAGTATTTTGCAAAGTAGGTACATGAAGTTCAGAGAGTTAAGTGTCACAGAGCACATTATTGGTTTTACAGCCCAGGTCTGCATAATTCAACTTGCTTTTAATGTTTTTTTTCTGTTGCGGGGTCTCACTGCACAGCTCGGACTCGCAGTAATCCTCCTACTTTCAGCCTCCCTACTACTGGGATTACAGGCGTGCACCACTATGCCCTGACTCTGGCTGGCTCAGCCTGTCCGCGGCATGTGGTTCTGGTGATCTATCTAACTGTGGTTCCTGCGTTTGTCTAAGCTTGCTTAAGCAGGACCTTTAGTCTGCTGAGTTATCTCGCCGGCCCCAATAACTCAAATCTTTTGCCTTACTCTACTTTCTAAAAGTCAATCTCAAGGCCTTTCGGTGCCCCTTTCCTCTCTTCCATTTGAGCATGGAACCCATAGCGGGCTCTTGGCTAGCATCTTTCCCTCTCTATGAATTCAGGGTGGCCATAGGAAAACAGGAGAGGAAGAACGTCAGTATAGTCCCCCCACTTGTTTCTCCACCCCCACCTCCAAATAACTCATCAGCTCCAAAGGGCCCAGCTGCTGCAGGATTGGGTTCAGCCCTAGGCTGCTTCCAGTCAGCGGCCCGCTGGGTCAGCCACCGTCCGTAGTGCTGAAACATGGTCCCCTGCAGAGGAGGGGTTCCCAAGGCTCTCCCGCAGGCACGTGCCCACTTCCCCGCCTTCCTTCCCCATTCTCCTCTAGACCTTTTTCCTCCTTCCCCCATCTCCCATCATCCTCTATCCATCTTTCCTTTCCTCCCTCTCTGTCTCTTCCTTCTCAAATATTTTTTTGTGGGGGGAGGTTACTTTTGTTTTTGTTTTTTGGTATTTTAGGGAAGGGTCTACACAGTGTTCAGGGTCTCATTACTAGATTGGACTCTTAGTGATCCACCTGTTTACAGCTTCCCAAGAGCTGGGATTACAGGGGCACCACCATGCCCAGTCTCAATTGACAGCTCAGGGTGCCCTGGGGGCGGGGCCTGCATGGGATGGGGGTAGGGGGGGTAAAAAAAAAAAAAACCCAGCCTCTGTGCCTGCTCACAGGCACTTTAATCCACAGAGCTATTTAACCGGCCCTTCAAATAAGATTTTTCAAGAATAGAAACCTATCCCAAAGGTGACCACACCCACCCTCTCCCTTCATCCACTTCTGAGCCACGTGGTGTTAGCCCAGTTTCATAACCCCTCTGTACTCCCTACCTATGTTGCACAAGCAGAGATGGTGGCATCCACTCTAGTGGGTATGGCTAAAGAGTGCCATCCCCATGGCTGGCACAAAGCAGTTGTTCACCAAGTGGGATTACATTACTATGTCCAGGACACTGGAGTTCACCTTAATGTTCATTCAATTAGATGGCAAAAGGTAGTCTTTTGGGAAAGTTATTCCCAGCCTTGAGTCTAATTTTGGAGTTGACAGATGCATTTGGAGGATTTCTTGGGCAGATCCTTTTGCCTAACTGAGCCTCCACCTTTCCAACTGTAACAAGGGAAGATAATCCTTCCCATCCTGCCTGAGAAGGTGGAAGGAGTGTTTTTGACTAACAGAAAGGACCGGTCCCTGCTCCCCTGTGTCTGGGTACACACGTGCCTGTGGCCTCAGCTCAGCGCTCAGCTCTGTGTTGCACTCCTAGGCTGGGAGTTTCTTGTCTGTGGGAGAAAATCACATTTGGGGTCCTAGTGGCACCTAACAGGGAGCCTTCCCGTGCAGATGTGTGTCCACGTAGTGGCCTGTGCCCCCTGTGCTCAGCAGTGCCTCTCACCTCCCACTGTCCCTACCTGCTGGGAGAGAAGATGCCTGCTCCTTTCCTAATACTGTTTTCCTTTCCTCTTTCCAGATGTGGTCCTCCAGGTGGTGGACAACAAAAAGAGAGAGGAGCTCTTGTCTTACAAGATTCCTGTCAAGTACTTGCGCGTCTTCCACCCCTACCACTTTGAGCTGGGGAGGGTGAGTCAAAGCTCTGGGCTCTGGGCATGATCTCTAGTCAAACAGAAGTATTGGTAAGGAGCGCTTTGATGCCCCTATTCTAATTATCCAGGAGCAAGCTTGCCATCCCACACCTTCCCCATAGCTGGACAAATGCAGGATTACATAGGATTCATAGCCCCTGATAGCAAGTTGTTCACAAGAATTTGGAATTCTCCAAACTGGGTGTGGTGGTGCACACCGGTAATCCCAGCACTTGGGAGGCTAAGGCCAGAGAATCACACTGAGTTTGAGGTGAGTGTAGGCTATATACTGTGTTCAACATAACCCTGAACCACACAGTGAAACCCTGTCTCATAAAAGCAAAACAAAACAGAAAGAAATATGGAAGTCTCCACATCCATCTTCATAAAGCAACCCATACTTTGAATGAATATACCAATTAAACAATGTTTGCCAAGTCCCTCCTGTGTTGCAGGCCTGAGCTATATGCTTCACACACATACCTAATCTTCAACATCAATCACATTTGATTCATGGGACTGCTGCTCTCTGGGGGAGGAGTCCTCTGAGTGGCAGGTGACAGTGAGCCAAGGTCATGTTGGCCCCCATGCCAGTTCTTTCTGTGTTACCACTACCTGCCAGGTTGGCAAGAAAAAGACTGGGGGTTAAGCTTTCCCTGGGATGCAGCGCTCGGGGACAGCTCCAAATGAAGCAGGAAGCCTCTGGGTCCTTGACCCAGGTTAGCTCCTCTGCTCCCTGCTGAGCACTGATTGGTGATGAAGAAGAGTCGATCTCTCATTGCTCAAGCACTAATTGAGCACCTACTATGTGCCACTCAGTGGGCCGCAGATGAGCAGCAGCACCACAGTCCCCTTCGCACTCAGGAACCGCAGGCCCCTGGAGTTTTCTGGAGTGAAAAACTATAAGGGAAGATAGCTCTGGGTTCCTTTCCCATGCCTGCCACTCACCAGCTGGATGCTCACTGGAGACCACTTAGTGCCAGCCCCCCATCTCTCATCAACAAAGGTGCCACAAGGCCACCCTGCCAAGGTCATCTGGAGGGTTCTACAGAGAGGTCCAGAAGTCCTGGCTTATGGAAACTGCTCAGTTCTGGTCACTCCCTCCTCACCACCCCCACCAACTTCCAGGTTGCAGCACTGACCTTCCCAGTGTAGCAACCCCCAGACCAGAGCCCCAGGGGCCTCTAATTTCCCTAGGACTCAAGGGACACCCCCCCCTCAAGGCTCTAGGAAGAGTCCCCAGGCACAGGCATGACATAAAGGCCTGGAAAGATGTGATGCCTAGAGACTGCAGTTCTAGGAGCATCTGCCAGACCCTGCCCCTCTGTCCCTGAACAGCCTTGTTCTCACCTCTTCACCCAGACAACAGGCCTGGGTGGCCCTCGCAAGGGTGATGAAATACTTAGATGGAAAAGGGAGATTTATTATATTGATCTTCTTGGAAGGGCTCGTGGGGACTGCAAGCTTTAATTATCATTCAGAGCCCCGGTGGAGCAATGCCAAGTGATGGCTGCAGAGGGCTGGATTTATGGCCACGCTCTCCCCCTCAGACATGCTCCTTCTTGTGCATCTTCTTCCCCCCCTCTGTCCTTATCCCATCCAGTCTGAGGCCAGCAACAAAGCCACTGCCAACACGCAGCTGTATGCAACCATCGTTCGGAAAGGCAGCTTCATCCCCCGCTACATTGGCAGTGACCACACGGCTTTGGAGGTACCAGGGCTGGGGCTTATGGGTGGCTCTTGGGGTGGGAAGATGCTCAGGCCCTGCCTGCAGCAACCTCTGACTGGCCTGAGAGTTTGGAGCAGGGGCATCAAAGGAAGAAATCAAGATAAGCAAAATGTTTCCAAAATAGTCAGAGTAGTGCAGAGGACAGCTGGGATGTGGGATAAGACAGATGCCCTTTGTGGCCTTGGCTACAGATACAGTCTGTGCTGCAGCGAGAGCCCTGCAGGTCCCTCCAGGACCAGGGCCTCCTGCAGCCTTGGCACTCCCTGCATCTCACCAATTGGAGAGAACCCTGAACTTCCTGCCTGGGGCCACAGCTGCTGGCTGATTTCAATCCTGTCCCTCCTGGCATAGAGACCCCGACCCAAGGCCCCCATGCAAAAACCCAGGTGTCCCTGACTCTTCCTGAGGTTTGGCTAGCATGCTCATTAGGTACTTCAAAGCTCACTCATTTACCCAACAACCATTCACAGAACCTCTTCCATTAGCCAGGCCAGGCCTGGTTCTAGCCCAGGCCCAGCCCCCATCCCAGTCCCCATCACCTTTCATCCAAGGCCTTCCAGTGCCCTCAGGATTGAGGAACCTCTGACCTCAAAAAGCTCAATATGCTCAAGGCATACATGGTGCAGAGACCTGGCCCCTCTCCCCTTATCTGCAGCCTTCACACTGCTGTGCATGACAAATCACACCCAGCGTGGTCTGGAGCTGACACCCACATGTGCTTTAGCCACATGCGCAGGGATAGGACTTGCTTGTCTCTCCCCATCATGAGCAGGTGTGCTTAGGCAGCTGTGTCATCCACACCTGAGCAAGTCAGCATGGAACAGGTGTGAAGTGGCCCTCATACTTTCTAGCCCCCACCTTACACCTACAGGAGTACTTGTCAGCAAAGGGGCCTGACAGCCCTTCAGGGATGCCATCTTCAGAGACCCCTTGGGCGGTCCTGGGGGCTGTCACACACCGATTATCTCACACCAGCCAAGTAGGATCATGGCAGAGGGGCCCTGGGTAGTGCTGAAGAGAAGGAGACAGGGAACAGATCAAGCATGAATCTCTTCCTGGGCCCTCTCCTTCCACTGAAGGCCAGAGCTAGAAAGCCCCAAGGGACTGGCCCAAACCCTCAGCATAAGAGCTGGAAAACAACCATCCAGAATAGAACAAGCACATGGCAGGTGACCAGCTGAAGCGGACCTGGTGAGGCCTCTTCCTGTCCCCAGTTTTATCCTAGGCATGGTTGTTCATTGTGCTGAGACCCCTTTCCCTTCCTGTTCTTCTCCCTGAGCACCCTCACCCCCAAGACCTCAGCCCCCAGGCCACCCTGAGGCCATTGCTGTTGCCTCTCTCCAGCCCTAGGGGTCCACACTTCTCTGTCTTTAACATGATAGGTCTTTACAAATGAGTGTGAAAAGGGGACAGGTAAGGGTCAAGGGCTACATCAGGAGCTTCTGGAGAGGTAGAGGGAAAGTGCAGGGCCACAGGTGCCCCCCCCCCCCCCCCCGTCTTCTCCCTCTGTCCTGGCTGGGCTGAGCAGGTGACAGTGAGGGTTGAGCTACTTTTGGTCACCACCAATCCTTGGGGACATGGTCCCTTTTCTGCCTGTCACTGGGAGCCCTGAGAGAAGATGGCAGTCAGGCTCAGGATACACAGAGGCCCAGAGGGTGACAGATGACTGAGGTCATTGGGGTATGAAGCAGAGAGGATCCAGGAGGTACCAGCACTGGAGATTCCCTTCCAAGTTGGCTGCTTCCAAGAAAGTCCTGGGGTGAGTGGGCACCAGATTGATGGCCCCGAGGTAGGAGGGGATGTTGTTGACTGTGACCTCTGACCTCAAAAAGCTCAATATGATTGGAAAGCCCACATCTGGGCTTGATGTCAGTTTATAATGTGTTCTCTCACAAAATTCTAATTGGAGACCCAAGAAGACAGAACTAGGCTTTGTGTCCTCTTTGATGGACAGAAATGTAGGGGAGGCAGAGTGCCTCATCCAACCTTGTCCTGCCCCAAGACCCTATGCTCCCAGCCTGGCTCTTTCCTCAAGCCTTGTCCCCAGAGGCAACTGGTGCTCCCAAGGCACTCAGGGGCATACGCCCCAGGCAGAGAGTAGAGCACAAACCAAGTACAGTCCAGTGGGGCTGGCCCCACTGAAAAAAAAAGATGGTGGGTGAGTGGGTGGGCTGTCTCTCTGGGGCTCCAGGTCCACGTGGGCCTCACTTGCCTCTTGTCTTCTCCAGGTCTTTCTCGGGGGAGTCAATGAGCCCCTGATCAACAACTCCAAACCCATGGTGGTGATTGCCCGAGTGGTTCCCAGCCTCAGGGAGTTTAAGTGAGTGGGCCCCAGGTGGGTGTGGGCCAGGGTGCCAAAGGATAGAGGACTAATTTCAGGAGCCCTAGAAGCCTTCCCTGCCCCCAAGATCCTGCAAAGCTCCCCTACATCCCATTGGAGGCCCCAAGAACTTCCCACTGCAGACCAGATCTTCCTTTGCCCAGGTGACCTCAAAGCCCTGGACAGGGGCAGCTAGGATAGTTCCCAGGCAGATGGGGAGGTAATGGGGTACAGGCCTGGAGAGCTGGGGGTAGGGAGCTGGGTGGGAGGTGGCCATGGACCCCTCCAAGTCAGGAGCCACCTCTCCTCCAAATCTGCCTCCCATCACATCGTCCCCTTCCCCTGTTCTACTTTAGCGCTACAGATGTCAGCTGGTAGCTGTCCTCAGATAATGCAGCCTAAGATCATTTTGGAATTCCATGCAAAAGTCCTCTCTGTCATCTCCTGGAGGTCTCCCTGGCCTCTGTTTGCCCTCACACAATCCTGAATTCCTTTGGAGTTCATTGGAACCCCGTCCTGCTGCATATCCAGGGCCAGGTTTGTCCCTGTCCTCATGCAGGGATTTCTGCTGTGGTGGCCATCCCAGGCCACAGTGAGAAGTCCCTCAGTGGACATGTTCTCTAGGGATGCACACCAATGTCTCTCCTGTCACTTTCCCTGTTGGCCCAAGGGGACTCTGACTCACCTGTGTTCCTGGGGGGTTTAATGACCTATCAGGTGCCCTTTTATTATTACTGGAAGAGAGAGATAACTGGTGTCCTCTGACACACAGCCCAGGGAGCCTGGCACACATGTGCACACACATGCACACACACACACACACACACACACACACACACACACACACGTAAGGTTCTCTGTGCCTGAGTCAGGATTCCCACAAAGTAGGGCAGGGAAGTTACTCTGACAGGGTCACCCAAAATTGAGAATCATTTTAAAAGTGGGCAGGCTGAGCTGTTCAGACGTGGCCAAGGCCACAGCAAGTCCCAGGCAAGGGACCCTGGGAGCTGCACCCACCTCCCATCCAGATGATCCCTCCTAAGGTGTAGTCAGCAGCCACAGGACCAGGGCCACCTACTATGGCAAGGTCTAGCTTCAGCCAGGTGGTCGTGCCCTCTCCCATTCTCACACTAGTCCAGGGTCCCCAAGGGAGCCCTAGGTGCCAGCTGGGCATAGGATAGTGAATACCAATCCCTCCCTCTCTACTGCCTCCCCAGGGCCACCCAGGCAAGCCGGGACCCAGCCTCCAGGAGGCTGCCCATCACCTCACTCTCCTTCCCTGTCTCATCAGCGCTGAATTTCGACATGCCTCAAGTCAGCCAAGACGGGTGCCCACAGGTGAGGCCCCTCACCAGTCACCTTGTCACCAGCTCACCGATCTAATGACTCACCCTAACTCTCATCCCTCCACTTGTGTGAGCCAGAGGTTTACATGTCTTGAAAGCAAGTTTACCCCATCCTGCTGCATGTCCAGGGCTGGGTTTGTCCCTGGTAAAGACAGGACACCCACAAATGGGACGTTAGGCATCAGCCCAGTTCAGATACACCCTAACAGCCAACAGGGACCTCAGAACTGCAAAAACCAGAGAAGATGAGCTACAGAGGACAAATTCTCTTTTTTTTTAAAAAGAAGAATTATTTTATTTTTTTTTTCTTGTTTCAGAACTTCCGTTTGTTTATTTATTTTTTTTAATTTTTTATTTTATTTTCTTGTTTCAGAACTTTTGTTTGTTTGTTTATTTATCTTTATGGCCGGCTCAGCCTGCCCTGAGGGCAGGGCTGGCACAGCATGTGGTGCCGAGGATCGAACTGCGGTCCCTGCAGCCTCCTGCAGGCGCTTTAGACAACTGAGCCATCCTGCCAGGCCCCTGTTTATTTATTTTTATGGCCGACTCAGCCTGCTCTCAGGGCAGGGCTGGCGCAGCATGTGGTGCCATGGATCGAACCGTGGTCCCTGCAGCTGCCCAAGCTTTCCTAAGCAGGCGCTTTAGACCACTGAGCCATCCTGCCGGGCCCCAGAGGACAAATTCTGTCTGACCATTTGCAGGGGGGACACAGAATCAGTGTATTCATAGGGGCAGAAAATAGAGTATTGTTCCTAGGGGATGGGGAGTTGCTGTGTAATAAATCCAGAGTCTCCTGTTTGGGTGATGAGAAAGTTCTAGAAATGTTTTCGGTGGCTGCACAACAATAGAGATGTATTAACACCACTGAACTATATGCTTAAAATGGCCAAGATGGTAAATTTCATGGTATGTTTATTTTCACTGCAATAAAAATAATTGGGGCCCGGCGGAATGGCTCAGTGGTCTAAAGCGCCTGCTTAGGAAAGCTTGGGCAACCGCAGGGACCATGATTCAATCCCCGGCACTACATGCTGTGCCAGCCCTGACCTGAGGGCAGGCTGAGCCGGCCATGAAAATAAATAAACAAACAAAAGTTCTGAAACAAGAAAAAATAAATAAAATTAAAATAAAAAATTAATTAATTAATCAGAAGACAAGCCGGGCGTGGTGGCGCATGCCTGTAATCCCAGCACTCGAGAGGCTGAGGCAGGAGGATCGATGTGAGTTCAAGACCAGCCTGGGCTACAAAAGTGAGCTTAAGGCCAGCCTGAA
>PVJA010005051.1:0-81438 GCA_004027025.1 Myocastor coypus | reverse complement strand
AAAAAAAAAAAAAAAAAAAAAAAAAAAAAAAAAAAAAAAAAAAAAAAAAAAAAAAAAAAAGAATATAAAAACACATGGACACTTTCCAAATTACTAAAAATTATGTTTTTGATATGCAGTAATTACATTCATCTTGGAGAATTGGTACATGTATACAGTGAGTGTATTAAGAGGATAATAAGGGTTAACAGAAAAGAAAGCCACATGGTAGTGTAATTTGGAATGAATTGGAGATGATAAATGGCAGACAGGTAAAATAGATTAATGTAACATGTCTGTGATTGGACTGTAATTTGTATGTCTTACTGTTGGCTGACTTGAACCACTGGGTACATGTCTACATGATGTGTGACTGTACCACTTCTACTACCAGTGTTGCATGCCATCTGTATTGGTTACTTTTTGCTCGTTGTTGGGACAAATACCCGACACTCAAGATGAAGGAAGGAAAGGTTTATTTAGCTCACAGTTCGTGGAGGTTTCAGTCCATATTCGGTTGGCCCAAGGCTGAGTGGAGCAGGGCGGAGAGCATCCAGTTCATGGCGGCAGAACAGCAGCAAAATGGTGGCAGAGGCAGCCAACCAAACAGGGCAGCAGAGCAGCAGCAACAGCTAGAGCTCTAGTCTATCTCTCTGTCTCTCTTTATATTACATTCAGGCTCTTCGCCTTAGCTCCCGCCCTAGGCTACACCCATAATCCCAGAAGTACTCCCACCCATAATCCCATCAGTACTAAAACCTATAATCCCAGGGATCATGAATCAAGTCTCAAACTCTAGAAGTCCCCACCCAGTGACTCCATGAGGCTTTGGGGGGACAACTAGACATAAACCATAACACCATCCAACGGGATAGTCACGCATATACCACTGGTAGTTCAAGCTAGTGGAAATGTGTTAATAGTGAAAGGAAGGAGAATGTGAATTTGGTAGTTTGTAGGGGAATGGGGTTCGTGGGTCTAATTTGTGGAAGAAATAGGTAAGGAAGATGTTAAATAGGAAGTATTTGCTGAACAAAATGCCAGTTTGGGGCTGGGGAGATAGCTCCAAGGCACAAGTGCCTGCTGGGCAAGTGCAAGGTCGTGAGTTCGAACCCTGGTCCCACAAAAAAAAAAAAAAAAAAAAAAAAATGCCAGTTTATCATAGTTTTATTAGACATCTGAACACTATTTTTCTGTTAAGGTAAAATAACACCTTGCTGAAAAAGTGTGATTATTTTTAAATCTAATTTTCACAAATCTGGCTTACATGAAATATTGGTTTCATAACTGAATAAAAATGGTCAACAAAATTATTTTCCATTAACATCTAACATGATTTAAGAAACCCTAATATTCAGTATGTTGATTTAGTGTGTGATGACTGTTTCCCTCTCTGATCTTTCCCTTCTATTATGATTTAATGATTTTTTCTATTGTTTGCTTTAAAAAATTCATTGAGCTATAATTTTCATACAATAAAATTTACTCCCTTTAAGTGTACAACTATATGAGCTTGACAAATGTATGACAATGTAACTAAAACCACAATAAAGTTACAAAATATATTGATCGTTTTCCCAAATCCCTCAAGGTTCTGTGAAGTAAATTCCTACTTAGAAGCCCCACTCCTAGTTGGCCATAATTTGTTTCTCATCACTATAATTTTATTTTCTAGAATTTCATATGAATAGAATTGTACAATCTTTTGCTCCTATCTTCTTTTATTGATATGTCCTTTTTGTTGCTAAGCAGTATTCCATTGTATAGATATTCCACAACATGTTTATCCATTTACCTGTTGCTGAACACTTGAGTTTTTTCCAGGTTTTCACTACAATGAATAAAGCTGTGAACATTTGCATGCAAGTCTTTGTGTTTTTATTTCTCCTGGGTAAACATGTAGGAATGGGGTTCCTGGATTGTGTATTACATCTATATTTCATTTTTTAGAGAACTTGCCAAACTAATTTCCAAAGTGGCAGTAGCATATTATTTTTCAACTAGTAGTACATAAATATCATAACTGCTCCACACTCTTGTCATGTTTAGTGTCATCAGTCTTTTTAATTTTAGCCATTCTAGTGGGTGCATAGTGTATTTAATTAGGATTTTAATTTCCAATTTTCTGAACAACAACCTTATTAAATGTCATTTCATTTGCTTATTTGTGTGACCTATTTGGTGAAGTTTCTGTTCAAACTTTACCTTATTTTTAAACTGAATTGTTTATATTCTTCCTATTTAGTGAAAGAATAGTTTCTTTATCTTGAGGATGAGTTCCTTACCAGATCTATGGTTTGTAAAACTAATCTCACAATCTGTGGCTTTTTTTTTTTTAAACTTTTCTCATAATATCTTGTAAGAACAAATGTTTTCGTTACTTTAAAATCTTTTTAGATGTTTTTAAGGAAAAAAAATAATAAGACATTAACTTTAAAATGCTTTGACGAAGTTCAATTTAACTGTGGTATGTGTATGTCTGACTCATGCTTTTATTGTATCCTAGTCTAAAAATGATCTTTGCTTACCCCAAAGTCATAATCACAAAGAGCTCCTTCCATGTTTTATTCTAGAGCTTTTATAGTTTTAGATCTTAGGCAGTTTATATATAATGTAAGGAAGGGTCAAGTTTTATGTCTTTCTATATTCATTGTCTAGAACTGTTTTTCTTAAAGATTTCTATTTTTATTACATTTAATAAGAAGTAACAATGTGACAGTTTCAAAACACATTAGTAGTACATTTGCAAAATTTGATACAATGCATGTTGTTGTCCTCCTATTAGTTATACAGAGCACAGAATGTGACCTTGTAATTTTTCTAATCATTATTGGTATGAAAAAATTTTTCTTAGAACTGATTTTTGAGAAAGATGCACTGAATGGTATTGCCGCCTTTGTCAGTTAGTTGACTGGGAAGAATAATTCCCCTAAGACCACCTGTGGAAATTGACCGGCGTGATTCCCAGAGAAACTGGTGAAATCATTTTTAAAACCACCATTTAATGCTTTTCGAAATGGACATAAAGATATTTAATAAGTTAATAATGTAATCAAGAAAAACCTATATTTGGTAAAAACAGTGAGAATGGTATCTGAACTAAGTCTTCCCTCCTTCCTTTCTTCTGACTCAGTGAGATGAAAACAGGTACAGCCAAGAACAAAGAATGTTTCCCTCAACACCCCCCCCCCACCCCTTCTCAGTTCCCAGTAATAGGGCTACGTTCTGCCAGCGGCAGGGCCTTAGCTGTTCTGCTACCCTGCTACCGTGCTACCTGTGCTACCAGAGATACTTGCTTATGCAGATAAGTTCTGAGTGCCTATGAGGTGGCCTTGCCTTTTCCTCTCAATCCCCCTCTCATAGGTTTTAGGCTTTACCTTGGTTGTGGCACCACTGAGAATGCTAGGCTTCACTTCACTTCTGCTCTGACCTGTAAGGTAATGGTTATACTCTGGGTGACAAAAGTAAAATAAATTGGAGGTCACTGCCCACAGTACACCCTCCTTAGCCCCTACGGAGCATTTAGCAACTAAGCGAAGGGGCTCCGCCAGAGACAATGTGCCACTGTATCCACTTCTAGCTCTAGAGCCCTACTTAAATTCTGCCTGTGGTGACGGGGAGGGGAGCAGAAAACCTGGGAAAGAAATTGCTTGAAAGTTCTTGCCTGACATCACAGCAAATCTCAGCTGCTCCATTCTAGAATGTTTCCCTTATCAGAACCTGAATTTAATAAGTTAGTCTGTGGAACAATTTGGGTACTAGGTTATTATTAAAGGTAATACAAGGGGCTGGGGAGATAGCTCCGTGGCACAAGTGCCTGCCTGGCAAGTGCAACGTTGTGAGTTTGAACACTGGTCCCACAATAAATAAATAAATAAATAAATAAATAAATAAATAAATGTAATACATCAAACAGCTGGCAGTTAATGTAGTTTAACAGATAAATGTGGGCAAAGAAAGTGACAAAGTCCAGCCAAAACTACTGTACCTTCAATCCAGAGTGAATGTGCATAGCTGCACAAAGTTGCAACCCCTTGCAACGAGGTCAAGACCAAAGGCTTAACACTGCAGGAGGAAGAGACTTTACTAAAATAGTCCAGCCTGATTTTATAAACAAGTGAATAAATAGCAGGAACAAACTCCAGTGCAGGGTGGGTTTACCCAAGTTGCTATGGCATATCCCACAAGATGGCTGATTCATGAGAAGAAACAGAAAAACTTCTCTCAGAAAGTATAAATACGGTAGGAAAACTTACCTGTGGGAATTAACGTATCAGATTAACAAAACTTCAAGCTGTAGACTGTAGATATAGTCTAACACTAAAGAAAATTATGATTAAAAAAGCAAAAAGAAGCTCGGGTGATAATTTCTATTCGAATAGAGAATATAGGTAGGTATGATAAAAAGAACAGAGGTTGTAAAGTTGAAAAGTACAATTACTAAGATAAAAAATCCACTTTAAGGGACTCTACTATATATTTAAACTATTGGAAAAGAATAGCAAACTTAGAGAATGACAGAGGTTATAAATCTAAAGAATAGGGAGGGAGAAATGCAGAAATGTGCACTGACGTTCAGAGAAATGAAGAGCATAATTGAATATGGGGAAAAAATAGAAAACAAAGACATGATGACTGAAAACTTCTCCTATTGATTGAAAAATTGTAATTTCTACAATCCAGATAGCTTAACAGAAGCCGAGCATAACAGACAGAAGATCTGAAAGCAGATACATTATTTATTGAATTCCTATGTTTTCTCCATCTTGGTACTAAGGAAATGAATGTAAAACCTTTACATCTCCATTTCACTCATTTCTTTATTTATCATTTATTTTTATCTTTTTGAGACAGGGTCTCATTTTGCAGTTCAGGTTAGCCTTGAGCTCACTTTTGTAGCCCAGGCTGGTCTCGAGCTCACATTGATCCTCCTGCCTCAGCCTCTCAAGTGCTGGAATTATAGGTGTGCGCCGCTACACCTGGCTCCATTTCCTTTTTTTTAAAAAAAATGTTTTGGTAGAGGTTCTTCCTAAATTACTGAATTGTTCATGCTGGGCTCAAACTCATGACTATGCATGTACTTGAGCAGAATATATATTAAAAATTCAAAAAAGGATTTGATTGAAAGGAAGTTAATGCTTAAATTTTTTTATTCTCTCTCTCTCTCTTTCTCTCACCAATATTTACATATAGCTGTTGGTAGGGTACCATATAAGTGGTACTCATTCAATTAATGTTCCAGTGAGACAGAGAGTAGAAACAATGTTTGAAGAAATAATGGACAAACTTTTCCAAATTTGATAATATGATAGGTTTGTCAAACTCAGTAGGTCTAAAGTGAAACAAACATTTAAAAAATCCCAATGTACATTATGTTCAGTGAAAGGTCAATTCATGATACAGTGAAAAACTTACAAATTTACAAAGAAAAAAACTTACAAAGAGCCCCCAAAAGCCTGATTGCTTACAGAAATAAGTGTATGACAGCAGACATCCTCACTGATGCAAGCCAGAAGACAGTGACTCATAAAAGTGCTAAAAAAAGGGTACTGATCCAGAATGTTATACCTAGAAAAATACCCATTAAATAGAAAGACGAATGAAACACTAATTCATACTAAAATGAGCAAGGGATTTACTTATATTTTTCTTAAAGATACCCAAATTCTTATTCCCAGAACCTGTGAATTGTTATGTAACAGGAATTCACATGTGTGATTAAGTGTTTTCAAAAGAGAATTATATCTGTGTGCCCATTGTAGCTGCAGGATCCTTATGGGAAAGAGGTAGGAGGGTTAGGGACACAAAGCTGGTAATGAGAGAGAGAGAGTGACAGTTGATTAGATAACAAGAGTGATGTACCCATGAACCCTGGAATGTGGAAAGTCTTTTTTAAGCTGAAAAGGGCAAAGCATACATTTTTTTCTAAAAATACTCAGAAGGAACAAATTATGCTTTTCTTTTTGTCATATTGGGAATTGAACATAGTGCCTCATGTGTGCTAACCAAGTGCTCTACCACTGAGCTACAATCTTTAGTCTTTTAATTTTAAGGAAAATTCTCAGTTATGTGGCTGGCCTTGAACTTGTGATCTTCTTGCCTTAGCCTCTCAGCTTAAACTTCAGCTGACTAAGAGTGAAGATTTCAACCTCTTTTAGTCTCAAAAAATTCATTGTCAGCATGTATCAAATCCTTTTTTTACATATAATTTTATTTTTAATTTTAAAAAATTTTAAAGAGAAAAAATAATTTAAAAACATTAGAAACAACACAGAAATAAGATGTTAGGATTCAACATTGGTTGTTATACTGCATAGTTTTGTCTTCAAGTTATTTGATCAGATTACCAGATTTAAGCATGCAAAATTAGTAAAAATTAAGAGAGGAAAAAAAGTTAAGCATTAACTGTTCCTTTCAATCAAATCCTTTTTGAATTTCTAAACTCTAGAACGCGAAGATAAATTTTGCGTTTCTTGAAGTCAGTTTGTGGTAATTCATTAGAGCAGAAATAACAGTGTAATAGAGATTTTGCTGTGAGGTGAGGAACTGCTCTAAGAAACACCTACAGATGTGAAAGTTGAAAGTGACTGGAGTGGGGAGTGAGTACAAGCTAAAACAATTCTGAAAAGTGTGATGGAAACTCCTAGGTATCTCCTATTAGAAATATGTTTTTAAAAGACTGCCAGTGAAGACTCAGAAGAAAATGAATGGGTAAAGAAAATCTATATTTCCTTAGAAAATACTTTAGTTATTATAAAGAAACTACTGTGAGAAATACAGATTTTTATAGAAACAGCTTATGGGGAAGATGAGTTCTCACTTAGGAGACACAGAATTTTCTTCTTTACTTATGTGGAAAACAGAACTTGGTCATTTAGTTGAAATTTTGAGGCAAAATGTTGGCAGTGGCTTGGTTTCTTGCTCTTTATAGTAAACTGTGAGAAGAGAGAAATCGATAAGGGAAAATACTGTTAATTAAAAAGGAAACAAGACTTGCTGTTTTGAGAAATTTTTGATCATTCCAGAATTCAAAAGATGCTAAAATTAGAAAATTTAATTACAGAAATGTGCCCTGGCTAGCAGGGTAACGATGTAGCTGAGCAGCCTTCTGTAGCAGCTTGGGAGGCCTGTGGACGAGAGCCGTGTTTCAGTCACCAGAGAACTAACTGTTCAGCTTGAAGCGAGAATTTCTGCCACCTCTCATGCAGCTCTGGAACTTCCAGGGGTGAGGACAGGGAGAGGATGGCAAAAAGGACGAGAGTCAGCCTACAGAAAGCAGGCCAGATGGAGCCCTGGCTGCCAACTGGAGAAATAAGAATGGGAGGAGGAGGGAGGGAGGGTCCCCGATGGCTGCAGTGCGTTTATGTATACACCTATGAGGTCCAGTGTTACCTGAAACCTCTCCCCAGTAGTTTATGCATGGGACTTCCTTGGGGGCACCCAGTGTTCTCCAGACTAGAGCAGTGTATTCCTGGGACTTGCCTCAGATACTGTGTTATTTATTTATTTATTTATTTATTTAGTGTAGGGGATGCAGGGTCTACAAGGTCTCACTACATAGAGTGATTGGACTTGTAGTGATCCTCCTGTTTTCAGTCTTCCTAGCACTGGGATTAGAGGCGCATGCCACCATGCCCAGTCTCAGCCTCCGTTTCAGCATGTCCTGGGGGCAGGGCCAGCATAGTACACTGAGGATTTAACTTTGGCTGCTGCATCTGCCTAAGCAGACGATTTTTTTTTTTTTTTTTTTTTTGATGGGACTGGGGATTGAATTAGCAGGTGCTTTAACCCTCTGAGCTATCAGGCAAGCCCAGATACTCTGGTCTTGAGGCTGGCATTGCTCTGGCCTGTGCAAGTGATCAGTCTCCAGCTTCAGCTGCTTTCCATGGACTCCTTCATATATCGCAAGAGAATCCAGAATAAAGATGAGAATATCAAACATATGTATGAGGAAGAGTTTCTTGTTAAGTGGAGTGAATGCCCGTGGTGTACATGGAATCTACAAAGTTCTTGGGGATATTGTCTCAGTAGAAATACTGCCATCTTGGACTGAATAAGCCAGAAAGAACAAAAAAAAAGGTGATTGCATCTCTAAAACTATAGGCAGGAAGCAAGCTGATAAAACTACTTAGTTACAACATATACTACCCTTCACAAGGAAGCATAATTCTCAGATAGGAGATGCAAGCCCCTAACGCAGAGTGTCTGTGGGCCCAGAATGTGGACCCTCCAGCCACAGAGGATTAGTATTAAGTCACAAATACTAATGGAATTTTTCCAGTTGAATTTCAAAATTTCTTTGGACTAGTTTTTTCGCTTTTAAAATGTGTTGGTGATCCCATGCCTATGCTAGCATTGTCCTTTTTGAGCAGGTAACTTGTTTGCCAGTTTCACAGATCCACAGATTAAGTGTTTTTCCCCAGAATGGATTCTATCCAGAGGTGTAGCCCAAGATGATTTAGATGATGAGATTTGGGATTTAAATTGTTATGACAATAGGTTCAGAATATTTGAAACCCTATATCTTCTACTGATAAAGACCTTTTGATCATTTTGGGTCTACCCAGTTATCCAGAATAATTTCTCTATGTCAGGCCCATTTACTTGTAGCCACATAGGTTCTTCTTCTGCTATGTAAGGTAAGATATTCACAGTTCTAATAATTAAGATATGGATATCTTCAGAAATCCTCTTATAAGCTCCCAAACCGAAAACAAACCCAACTATTCATAAACAGATGAATGGATAAAAAATATCCACCATGAAAAGGAATAAGTTAGTGATGTACATAACAACATTCATGAAACTCAAAATGGTTTTGAAAGAAAGAAATTAGTGGAATAGTTACATACTCTGTAATGCCACTTATCTAAAATTCTAAAATTTGAAACTAGCATCAGTAAGTCAGTGGGAATCAGTCTGCTTGGTAGGAAAGAAGCGAGGAAGAAAAGGAGAGACAGAGGGACATGATTTGAGGGGTGATTGTTATACCTCCTAGGTTGACTGCAATAATATTTGGCATAAATGTGTATGCATGTCTGAACTGGTCTTATTGAGCACTTTCTACCTGTGCAGTTATTACATGTCAGTTATATTTCAATGGGATTGTGAACAATGGAGAAAGAAAATATAGTCTGTACATTATTGGTTGGATTTAGCCTAGGAAATTTAGCATTCCCTCTTGATACATATCTATTATGTATATACATTTATATACATTGGTATAGTTATTTCTGTGCATAATATACATATAGTTAAATTTTATACACTCACATGTATCATATTGTAAGATATTTAATCATATATTAGGTTAGTTCTTTCAGTAAGAGCATTTTCTTTAAAAAGTCTTCACTAAAGACTGACACAATTGTCTTTTTCCATCTTGTCTCTGTCCCCAATGTATGTATTTTTTAGATAGGAAGTCAGTATCTTTCAAGTAGAGATAAAAATAAGAACACTAGCATACAGTGAATTTCATCTTTAAGCTGATTTCATTATGTTAGTTCTTTTATTAGTTCATCTACCTTTGGCTTCCTGACAGGTACAAGTCAGCAAAGCTGGAAAAATGGAATGAGGATGTTGGATATAGATGGTGCAGGGTGAGTTCTTATGAGGGCTGAGGGAAAGGTTTTGTTTACTAGGTTTTTGTTTACTTGATTTACTGGATTTTTCTTACTTGGATTTTTCAGAATGGGTGACAAGAGGAGTTGGGAAGTCATAAAAATTAAAGCAAACTGAATTATAATTGAAAGAGGTAGGGAAAAGATGGTGTTTAATTAGTTAAGAAAATATATGGGGTTCTGTTGATGATGACACATTTGATGAATATGGACATGAGCAACATTTATCTTAGGTTAATTTTGATCTCCTTGGGTCTAAAGGTACATATGTAAATAAACTAAGAAACAGGAACTTACAAATCATTTCATATTAGCTTTATATTCTTAGCTCATATTTGATATTAACTGTAAAAAAGTCAGAGAGGATATTCTTAAGATTAATGTAGGACATTGAAGAACCCCTCTTGAAAAGGAAAATGACTTTTGATCTTGGAGCATCACTAAGAAAGAAAAATTAGCTCTTAGTTCTTTTTCTTTGTAACACATCTTACCTAATCAATTCTCCCATGGAACATACATATCCATAATATATACCCTTGAAACTTCAGTCAAGGGTTGACATTTATTTGTCATCTCGTTGGGGCAAAGTTTAGTTGGACAGAATCAAAATCCAGAGTCATTCCTAGCAACTAGAGCTGAAATATTATATCTAAGCTGAGTTAGCCCTGTAAAGTAGATAGCTTATTAAGGAACTGCATGAGCTGTATTGGAAGACACATTTAATCAGTGTTTACTTAAAGATACAGGCTACATATGAAATGAAGTTAGAAATTGGGTTTGGTGATAGAGCCAATTTTATGAGGAAAGGTATGATTTTTCTTTGGCTAGGTCAGAGAGGAGGTTCTTAACAATAAACTGGGAACCTAGAAGTGGGAAACACTGCTACTTGGGGTATCTTTTGTGATGTCATCACTGTATGAGGGCTGGCACATGATCAAACAGTCACTGTAAGCTGTATCAGCTGATGTAGTATGTGATAAATATTATTCTCCTACCCCTTTTATAAGTTCTCTTTTTAAAAATATGTGTTTGGTACAGACTCTCACTACACAGCTCAGATTCATAGTGATCCTCTTGTTTTCAGCTTTCCCAGTACTGGGATTACAGGCATGCACCACCATGCCCAGACTCTGTGGCTGGCTCAGTGTGCCTGGGATTGGGGCTGGTGTGCTATGTGGTGCTGGGGATCTATCAGTTCTCCTTGAAAGGAATAATTGTTTTCTTGACTTCTGATTTCTGTGTCTGTTATAGTATGCTCAATAGTTCATTATGAAATTTTTAGATTAAGTAAGTGTAAGTCTGAATTTTAGCTACATGACTTGCTAGTTGGAAAATGTGGGAAAGTTACCTTATTGTCTATGGGCATTATCCTCTTCCTTTAATATCTCATCACCTGTTGCTGTTAGCATTTGCATTTGCACAGCTTATCGCTCTGTGCCTGATGCATAGTAGCCATTTAATAAAAGTTAGCTCTTCCTCCTTCCTCCTCTCCACCTCCCACACACCATCATAGTTATACTCTCAGGTGTCAGAGCAATAGTTTCAAAATCTGCTGAAAATATTTTGGATTAAAGTTGGCTGATACTGGTCTATAAGCAGCTATGGTTGTTATAGTATGAATCAGCTCACGATTATAGCTCTTAGGTATCCTTGGAATACTTTCATTATTATAGTTTGAAAATTGTTAACCAGCATCCTAACCCTCAGCATGTACATGTGTATAGGTATGCATGAATATACATACACACACAAACATATATGAAGCAGTACTAATGGGATATCCAAGATAATATTGACTCACTGAATTTTGTTCTTTATTTTCCTCGCATCTTGTTTCCCAAGAAAAATGACTACAACATTTCCCAGAACAATTAGTAAAGAGTTCAAGAGCCACAAATATTGATTTAAAATTACTAATCAATTTAAATTTATTGAAGTTGGATGGCTGTGTGTATGAGTAATGACTCCCTTATTATAGGCAAAAAGTTTCCTGTTAAAAGATTTATGAGGCAGAGTCTGTTTGAAGGCTAAATAATGGTTCCCAAAGATACTCAGGTCCTAGTTCCTGGAAAACAGTGCATGTTTTATGACAAAAGAAGCTTTCAAGAGGTGATTTAAATTAAGAATTTTGGGCCTGCAAGATGGCTCAGTGATATAAAGCGCCTGCTTAGGCAAGCTTTGGCAACCTCAGGGAACGTGGTTTGATCCCTGGCACCATATGCTGTGCTAGCTCCACCCCCAGGGCAGGCTGAGCCAGCCATTAAAAAAAAATTAATTAAGTTAATTAAGCATTTTGAGATTCACAGACAGTTTTAGATTGTGGGTGGTCCCCAAATGTAATCACATATGTACTTATAAGAAGGAGGCAAAAAGAGAATGGGCCCCAAAAAGAAGAAGGCAATGTGGTGTTAGAACCTGCTACATTGCTAGCTTGAACTATAGAGGAAAAGACCACAAACCCTTCAGCAGTGAATAACTGGAAACCTCTGGGGCTGAGGAGGCGAGACACAGGTTCTCCCTAAAAGCCTCCAACTGACCTCATTTCAGCCCAATGAAACTGATTTTTGATTTCTGGCTTCTAGAACTGAAATAGAGATTACATTGTTTTTAGATAGCAAGGCTACTGTTGTTGAGATTCAGATTTTTCTTATGAGTCTCGCATAGTTGAATCTGCCATGTAAGCATTATTTTATGATGAAGCACTTACCAATTTTGATAACTGCAAGAAGCATGGTTCTGGTTCAGATCTCCTCTTTAACCTCTGGATGGCTTACAAAAGTGACCATTTGTCTTGTGATTGTCCATTCAGCCCAGTTCTTCAGGCAAGTGATTCACAGCTGTACATATTTGGTCCTCTTTTGAATGTTTTCCCACACATGCACACCATTTCTGAATCAGTGTGAGGACATCTAAACAAAAAATAACTACATTTTTTTCCTGTAACAACACAGCTATGATAACTGTTAAGAGCAACAAAGCTTCTGAGTGCTAGTTGGTAGAGAGCCAAATGACTAGTGCTGCCTACCTGTCATATTCCTTTTTCCTACTCCTATAATTCTAGGTCCCTGCTATCTTTTTTTCCTGTACAATAATGCATGCTCTGTAAGCTTCACCATGTTTCCACCCACAGATCACCTTTTTTTATTCTAAGTTAAAAGAAAAGGAAATTTCCCTTCCATTTACCCAGAAGCCAGAGTTGTTAAATATTTAATGTATTACCATTGGAATGTACACTTCTGTAGGGTTAAAAACTTGATACTTTCCTTCTACTCTTACTATTAAATAGAAGACTTCCATTATACACTACCTCTCATGACTTTTTCTATAATGAAGTGAATATTACTTTACCTCTTGGGTGATATTTGATTGGCATTACTAAAAAGAATAACTTGTTTAAATTCTTTGGTATTTAAGAGGTAATTTTATGACTGTATGATATGGACCAGAAATGTTTAAGCCAGGAAAGAGGTTGTGGTGGTAATACTTGGGCGTATAGTTTCAATTTATGTGACCAAAAGATGCAAAAAAAGAGCAAGGACTAGGCTTTCCTGCCCTCACGCTTCTATGACAAATAAATGTAAATAGTCATTTATTTATTTATTTTGTATTTTTAGGGAAGTATCCACAGGCTGTTCAGGGTCTCACAACTAGAAAGGACTCATAGTGATCCGCCTGTTTACAGCCCCCCAAGAGCTGGGATTACAGGTGCATGCCACCACGCCCAGTCTCAATTGCTGTCTCAGTGAGTCCTCAGGCAGGGACAGCACCAGTTCAGCAAGCCTGGAAATCGAAGCCCTGGCCCCTTAGCCTGCTTGCAGGCATTTTAATCCACTGAGCTATTTGGCCAGTCCTAATAATCTTTGTTTTATAACTTGAGAATTGGAGACTTCAAAGCCACAAATGCATCTGGGGAGGCTCTTCATTAATCTATTGTTGTGTGATGGCAGTGTCATGAATTTAGTGACACAGCCAACAGTTTATTTTCTCCCTGTGTTGTGTGTCAGGAATCCAAGCTTGGCCTAGGTGTTCTGCCTCAGGTTCTCTCAAAAGGCTGTAGTTCAGATGTCAGCCAGGCCAAAATGGGGAAGGACCCAATTCTGAGCTCATAGCCTTGTTGGAAAGAGTCAATTCCTTGTGGGCTGTTATCTGAGAGCCTCACTTCCTTGATGGCTGACCTTTTCCCTCTAGCCGAAGGTCTTAGTCTGGAGACTTTCTCAGTTGATTGCTACATATACCTCTTCATATAGCAGCTTATTTCAGCAAAGCTAGAAAGGGGGTGGATTAACAGAGAGAAGCTGTTGTTAATACAGCTTCTTGTTAATACAAAGAAGCTGTTAGTTTTATGTAGTACAAGGGAAGTGAAATGCTCTCACCTTTGCCAAATTCTATTGGTGATAAATAAATCTCAGGTGCTGCCTACATTCTGGGAGTGGGGAGGAGGGATTACATAGGGGCATGGATACCAGAAGGCTGGGATAGGTTGGGTCACTTTAGAGTATCATCTACTGGGAAAATTAAAGGGAGTTACTAAGTATCCTTTTAAAAAAATACCCAAGAGTAGAAGTGTAAGTACTGATAGTTTGAATTTAGGCAAGTTACATAACATCATATAAAAAGGTATAATAATGGTAACTGTGCTTGACAGGTGACAGGGAGCCAGCAATTACTTGCAAAACAATATTTACATTGTATTTGCAGATCTTCTTATGCATAAAGAGTTCTGTGTGAAAGACAGATATTTTAATGTTAGAGAAATAGAACATAATAGTAACAATACTAATAATCACTAAAGCCAGAACGCAAACTTGGCACCTTCCTACTATAATTTTTTCTTAGGTTCATTGGAGATGTAATGAATTTGCCCTGAGTTCAGGAGACCTAAGCTAGGTGAGCTTTCTCAAGCCCTTTCTGTAACAATACCATTGTTTTATGGAATAAATACTCCTTCTTTGTCTTAGTTTTAGTCGAAACAAATTTAAATGACTATTACAAGTATCAAATATTTTAATTAGTATTTAAAAGCAGTACCTTGCCTGTGACCCTCCCATCAACTTCTGTCTCTGTTACTAATTATCTTGGCATTTACTGTTATGTCTGTAAGCAGTTTGTTTTGTTCCTTCTTAATTTTTCAGTTTTAGGTATTATCTGTTGACTATAGAAGATAATATTCATCACTCTTCACCATAGCAGTATGGTACATAAGCTCACAAAGGGTATGAGTACATATGTACTGTTACTATCATCCAACTTATTTTTGTTGACAGACATTTTAATGTTACTAAGTATGTGTTAAAATTTTAATTCCTTTTCCTTTTTATTTCCCTACCATGTCTTTCTTTGAAGTTGTCTCTTTTTCATTTCTTTCATTGATACTTTATATGTGTATAGACAGTACAGTTCCCGACTCAGTATGTTCTAATCCGTCCAATTTTCTATACATTTTCTATCTCTGAAGAATCTCATTTAAGCCTTCTGAGTTTTAAAATCTGAACAGACCACTTTCTACACAGAAATCGACCTGGGGACTCTCTTCACCATCTTCTGGAGATTTGTATTTGCTGTTCTTCTGTATTGGATATTCTCTTTCCTTTATTGCATGTCTTCTCTTGTTATGTGATACACATCTCTAAGTAATTTCCTAAAAATGTCTTTGTTCTGTTTTTTCCCTTGGTGGTAAGACTGCATATGAAGCTCTCAAACTGGAAAATTCTCTGTAGAAATTTAAAACAGTCATCATACTGTCATCTAGATATCGCTGTCATTGTAAACTTGAGATTGATTTGGTTGAGCTGTTCAGGTGGGGAAACTTTGATGTTTAATCTTTAGACCTTTCCTCCTGACCTAGGCATATGTTCTAGAAAATCAAGTGCCTAAAGGAATGAGAAGTTCATAAGGTGAACTATGGAAAGAGAGCTCAGAAATGTCTACATACAGCATGATTCTGCTTTCTTAATCACCTTAGTTTTAGTGCATTACCTGATGCTAAACCATGTCTGGTGTAGAGCACTGCATTACTCTCTTCAAGAATAAAATCTTAGTCTTTTACAAGATTGAGGGAGGGATAATGATCAGGATATAGAGAAGAAAAGGCATATAGGAATCTGACTGTTTATAAAACCCACTTTTTATTTTAAAGACTAAAAATAGCAGAAACAAAGATAGAAAAACAGTTACAAGTAAGAGTACATATAGTACAGAATTTCAAGACCAGAAAAATTTAACAATGGTTTTATTACATATTTTCATTATTGGATCAGTTTAGATTAATAGATATAGGTATGTAAGGTTGAGCAAAACAAACATTAACACCTTCTATAAACATTTTTTTTTTAACAGTTGACACACTGTATATTGTCCTCACAATAGTTATACAGAGCACAGGATGTGAGCATGACACACCTTCCAATCATATTGGTAAGGAAAGAAAAAAAATTCTTCTCCTCGAACTAAAAGGAAGAAGATGCATATACAGTCCAATGTTTCACAATTGCACAGTGGGCCACCAGTGAAACTGGAAATGTTGGAGGCTATTGATCCAAGCCTCCTATAGCTCATCACGCAAATCTAGCTCTGTGTTTCATGCTTTGTAATTAAGCTTTTCCACTGGGTGATCAAGGGAAAGTTAAAGCAAGACCTGTATAACAAAACATTCATCCTTTGTGTCTTCCAAGGTCAAATCCCCTCAAAGTTAACTTTGGAACCATGTACAGTGCTTTGTAGAACTGTTGTCAGTGTAAACCATCGGGAAGAGTCACGGCCATTGCTTGACCAGTTTGCTTTCTGTGAAAGCCTGAGAGAATATTTTTCTCTGGGTGACTCTCCTTAGACACACTATGGTTCATTTATCCCTTTTGTCTGAGGTCCCATAATCTCCCTGACCAGAAAATTTGGGACACCTCGGAGTTATAGGATATTACAGCACAGGTTCTCTTATATTCTGAGTCCTTACTGACCTTGAAGTGGTAGGGCCAAAATATTGGCTATCCTCATAGCCCTTCTTTTTCTCCAGTTTTTGGTCTGTTAGCTTACATTCTCAACCCTCCAGCAGAGAAGCTTCGTGATACTATTACTCTATAAGATAATTGATCTTAACATCACCGTCTTTCTGAATATGAGACATCTTAGACTTAGCTTGAAATTGATATTTTCCATCAATCATTGACATTAAATGAATATCATTGATTAATAAATCTATAGAATGTGATATAAGCAGTTACACAATTTTTATGCAGACATTTGGAAATTCAAGGATGTGCAAAATTGTAACCTGGCAAGCCTATGGCATTTGGCCCAGTCTCTTACTCTCAATTAATGCACTTTTTTTTGTTAAGCAACCATTTAATTGAGAGTGAGTATAAAAGTAACTGAGTTTACATTTTGAAATAGCTCCTAGTTTTGCTTTTTATTCTCCTCTGCTTCCAGATATATCTACTATGAAATTTTTGCATCTTTTATGGCATCATCAAGTTAATGTCTAGTTTTTCCTGTGGGCTGCTTTGTATCGAGTTCTGAAGTCAGCTAGTCATATGTTACATACAGCTTCCTGAATATTTTCATTCTATCTTCCTCTCTTCTTACAATTTTCTTTATGTTTATGTCTTTGTACATACACTTGTGTCACCTTAATAAAACTTTTGGGATAAGGTAAAAATGATGTATGTCTGTTCAATCTGATGTATTTTTCCTTATGAGTTCTTGGGAAACTTTAACTTAAACTGTCAGAGATGTGTCACTCTTCCAGAGAGCTAAACAAGTACCAAATTCTTAAATACTACTTTTATGAGTTGGCTTCCTGACAACAGTAACACTAGGATGGAGGATCTTATTTCCTGATGAGTTGGGAGAGAACTAAAATATAATTTGATTTTTTTGAATTGTTACAGTTGTATAAGAAATTATCATCTATCTGTGTATGCATACATATATATATATGCATACATACTATATATATATACTATATATATGCATACATACATATATATGCATACATATATATATGCATACATACATATACATACATGCATATATATATATATATATATATATATATATATATATATATATATAGTGCGTGTGTGTGTGTACACGTGTGTGTGTAGAAATGAGTCTAGGGACATTGAACAATTTGGGGTAAGTTGGTTCTTCTGAAGCTACTCATTCAATTTTTTTTTTTTTTAAACAAGGTCTCCTTGTGTACAGCTGGCCTTGAACTCACTGAGTAGCCCAGGCTGGCCACCATTTCACAGTGATCCTCCTGCTTCAACCTCCCTCAGTGCTGGGATTACAGGCATACCCTACCCCACCTGGCTCATTCTATTTTAAATGAAGCCCAAACACTGCTTATTCCACATGAACATCTCAGTCATCCTTCCTCATACAGTCTCAGAAAATATTCAGGGGGAAAAAAGCCTCCACCTGCCTATATATAGAGAAAGCCAAATGCTCCCTCCCATGTTAGCCCACAGAGGACTTTCCTTACTGTTTTTGGCATCCCCAGCCTCCAACCCACCTGTCAAGGAATTGGACTGATTATTTGCATACTTTCTGTTCTTATTTATATATTTATTTTTGTGTTATTTCACTTCTTTTTAGGAATAAGTTATAAACTTTGGGCCTACTGAAAAGTCAAAGTTTTTATTTTTAAATCTTTTTTTTTTTAATTTTATGTATTTAGTGGGAGTTCTAACTATTCAGCTCAGACTTGTAGTGGTCCTCCTGTCTCAGTGTCCCAGTTCTGGGATTACAGGTGTGCTCCACCATGCCCAGTCTTGACGGCAGGCTCATTAAGAGCCCAGAGTGGGGCTGGATCCTTATGCTTTCCTAGGCAGGTGCTTATACCAATGGGATATCTTTTCAGCCTATGAAATTAAATTTTTAACAGGCAAAAACCATATTATGGACTTTAGTAAATATATTTTATCAGCCACTATCCTTTGTAATTTAAATTTTACATAAATATAAGTGTAATACCTGTTATTGAGAGTCATAGAAGCATTACAATAGGTACATGATATGGAATGTGTAAAATCAAACTTAAAGCATTATTATTTTATATTTCTTATTCAATTAATTAAAAAAATTTCAGGGCTCAGGATATGCCTCATTGGCAGAGTTCTAGGCTTGCATGTTCAATCCTCAGCACCACCCAAAATTTTTTTTATGGAGCACTTAAACTATGTTGGGCTTTGTGTCAGAAATCAAGAATACAAAGATATTATCTCATGGACCTTATGGTATAATAAGGATACACACTTGTAAAATATTCCCTTTCTAAAATATTTGTTAGAATATTATGTAGCACTGGTTTTGATGTCATGAAATTCTTTAGTTGTTCTTTGTCATGGAAATATTTCACTTCTCCCTCATACTTGAAGGAGAGTTTTGCCGGGTACAGTAGTGTGGGCTGAAATTTGTTTTCATGGAGGACTCGAAGTACTCTGCTCCATGCTCTTCGTGACTTCATGGTTTGTGAAGAGAAATCCGCTGTTATTCTGATGGGTTTTCCTTTAAATGTGATCTGTTTCTTTTCTCTAGCAGCTTTTAGTATATTATTCTTCAGCTGGATTTCTGGTATCTTGGCTATTATATTTCTTGGCGTGTTTTTAGTTGGGTTGATGTTATTTAGAGTTCTGTAGCCTTCACTTACCCGAATGTCTGATTGTTTTCTCAAATTTGGGAAGTTTTCTATTACTTCTGTCCATATTCTTTTTATATCATTTGTATTGACTTCTTCTTTGTCATTGATTCCCATTAATCTCACGTTGTTCATTTTCGCATCGTCTTGCAGATGTTGAATCATTTTTTCCTGCATTCTGGTTGTTTTTAAAAGATCCTTTCTTACTCTTTCACTGGCTGCAACTGTGTCTTCAAGATCTGAAACTCTATCTTCATTTTCGTTCATTCGGCTCTGCCAACTTGTGATCGAGATTTTATTTTCTTGTATATCTCTTTGAAACTGCTTCATGCGATCTATGTCTTTCCTATATTGCTCCGTCAGGGCGTCCATCATTTTTCTATTCTCCTCTAATTTTTTATCGATGTCTTCTTTAATAGCATTGAAGTCTGTCATTGTGGTTATCCTTTCTCTCTCTAATTCAGAGATTATTTCTGTTCTGTTCTCCTTTCTACTTTTGTGTAGTTGTTCCCCTAATTGGGATGCTATTCAGTTAGGCATGTCTTTGTCAACTTTAGATATTATTTCTGCTCTGATGTCCTCTATACGTTTCTCCAGCCGTTTTTCCACTTCATGTATTTCTTTTTTTTACTTCAGATGTTATGTTTGATCTCAGTTGCTCTATAAGTTTCTGCACTTGTGTGTCTGCCTCAGATACTACCAATTCAGAGGTTTCATCTGTATGATTCCCATTTTCTTCCATGATAGTGTCTTCTGTATTTGGTTTGGGTGGGCACGGGCCCTCAGATTGCCTCCTACTCCTTGTTATCATTTTGTATGGAAGCGACCTCTGCACTTTGGTGGCGTTATGCTGTGTCTATGGGCGTTTGGTCTGGAGACTCCAAGCTGGTTCCTCTACAGAAGTTCCTGACTGTGTTGGAGCTCTGGCTGCTAGCTTCTGTGAAGCCTGGCGGATGTGGTCTGTAGGTGGAGGTGCAGCTTTGTGATTGTGCAGTCCTGGTAGGCTCGTGGACCAGATCGGTTGCCAAACGAGATGTTTGATGAGTTCGGTGCTGGAGTTTGGGCTGGTGGGGTTAAAAAAAAAAGAAGGGGGGGAGCGGGGGAGGGGAAGGCGGGCCAAGGATCCTGACCCAGCTGGCGCGCGGGCTCTGCTACTGGCTGGGATTCCGGTCGGGGCAGGAACAGGAAGTTAGTCGCAGGAACGCAGAGGCGGGGCAGAGAGGCGCAGGTGGCTTACCCTTGGCTGGGATTAGGGTCAGGGCTGGAACAGGAAGTTAGTCGTAGGCCACACTTGTAAAATATTATCATGAAGCATGACTATGGGCTAAATATAGGAATGTAGTATATCCTAAGAATGGAGAACAAAACAGAAAATCTTCCAGAGGAAGCAAACAGAGCCCAAAATGAGTTCATAAACATAGTTAAGAGGAGGGCTGTGACACCTGAACAAGAGGGGATGATGGGAATAGTGTATATGAAGACATAAATCATTGCACAGAATACAAAATTTCAAGAATAAAGAAACAAAAAAAGGAGATAGATATCTGCACAATAGTGACCAGTCAGAATGTAGGGCTCTACTGTAAAGAACGATATATGCAATTAGTTAAATCCATTGCTTTTTTTTTTTTTTTTCCCGTTTTGGGATTTTTCCTCCTTTTAAAAATTAGTATGTTTGTGAAACATAAATACATTCATCATGGGGAATTGGTATGTACATATTGCGTCTCGATCCTTTTTACTTTCCCTTCTCCTTTCCCTCCCATCTCTAGATCCACCTCCCATTTCCTCAGAGTCTGTCTTCATTTCCTACAATCTACACAATTCAGTTTTGTAGTATTTTTAATAAGAAATAATAATATGATAATTTCAAAACACATTAGTAGTACATTCACAATAATTGACACATTGCATATTGTCCTTATAGTAGTTATACAGAACACAGGGTGTAGACATGATAAGTTTTCTAATTGATATTGGTAAGGAAAGAAAAAAATAAAAAAATTTCTTTTCTTTGAACTGAGAGGAAGTAGTTGCATATATAGTCCAATGTTCCATAATTGCATTGGGTTACTGGTGAAACTGGCAATGTTGGAGGCTGTTGATTTAAGCCTTTTACAGCTCATCCTACTAATCTAGCTCTATTTTTTACACCTCATAATTAAGTTTTTCCACTGGGTGATCAAGGGCAAGTTAAAGCAAGATCTGTATAACAACACATTCATCTTTTGTATCTTCTAAGGTCAAATCCCCTCAGAATTAACTTTGGAACCATGTACAGTGCTATGTAGAACTGTTGTCAGTGTCAGCCATCAGGAAGAGTCACGGCCATTGCTTGACCAGCTTTCTTTCTGTGAAAGCCTGAGAGAATGTTTTTTGTCTAGGTGAATCTCCTTAGACACACTATAGTTCATTTATCCCTTTTGTCTGAGGTTCCATAATCTCCTTGACCAGAAAATTTGGGACACCTCGGAGTTATAGGATGTTACATTGCAAGTTCTCTCATGTCCTGAATCCTCACTGACCTTGAAGGACGAGGGCCAAAATGTTGGCTATCCTCATAGCCCTTCTTTTTCTCCAGTTTTCTGTCTGTTAGCTTACATTCTCAACCCTCCAGCAGAGAAGCTTCGTGATACTATTACTCTATAGCATATATAATTGATCTTAACATCACCATCTTTCTGATTATGAGACATCTTAGACTTAGCTTGAAATTGATATTTTCCATCAATCATTGACATTAAATGAATTATCATTGATTAATAAATCTATAGAATGTGATATAAGCAGTTACACAATTTTTATGCAGACATTTAGAAATCCAAGAATGTACAAAATTTTAGCTAGTCAAGCCTATGGCATTTTGCCCAGTCTCTTACTATCAATACCCCTTTTTTTTTTTTTTTTTTTAATTAAGAATTATTTATTTATTTAATTTTTGTTAGCCAACCATTTACTTGAAAGAGAGTATAGCAGTAACTGAGTTTACATTAGAAGTAGTACACATCTAAAAGACCAGAATGACAGGCCTTCCAAGCATAGTTTTAGTGTTGCACGCTGCTAACATCAATGTGAAGGACCTTTTGAAGGTTCTTAGGACCAATATCTGATTCATCCTGTGTACATAAGTACATGGTTTTGCTCCTGCTATATTTCCTCTCTTTTCTGCATCCAGTCACTTCACTGTTTAGTTTATAAGTCTTTGATTTCATTAAGCTGTGTTATGACCTTCTATTTCTATGTCTTCTTTAGAGTTCTTACACTAGGGAGACTATATGATATTTATACATGTAGGTCTGACTTACTTCACTTATGATTATATGTTCACTATATATCCATTTATATATGAAGTCTTCTAGTTTATCATTCTTTATAGCTGAGTAATATTTCATTGTATAAAAATACCACATCTTTTTCAACCATTCTTCAAATAATGGTCATTTTGATTGTTTCCAAGATTTGGCTATTACACATTGGGCTGCTACAGATATCGCTATGGTATGATGTTTTCAATTCTTCTGGGAAAATTTCCAGTAGGAGGATAGTTGAATTGAATGGGATTCAAATTCAATTTCTTAAGCTCTCTGAACACACTAAAGATGAAATCATGTTTACTATTGCAAATAGTCAGTTGCAATCTTACAGATCAGTGCATTTGCTAGCTTTTGTTTAGTAACATAACAACTAAATTTACGCTTTGAAATAGCCATTTTTAGTTCATTATTCTTGCCATTTGTCCACCTATGCTGGCATCAGGTGGGTATTTCTTCTGGTGTAGGCTAACCTTACTGACTTTGCTAACTCTGTTCATGTGACTGCAGCCACCTGGTATGTTGGTGGGAGCTGACAAATTAATCATGGCTTTAGTTGAGCATCCTGGAGGCACTCACAGATAACCTTCCTATCCCTTCAAGCAAGCTATCCAGGCTTAGAGAGAGTGAAGATGTATGAAAACTTTCCAAAATGTCTGGACCTGAAACTATGCCAACATCACAGCTCTTGGCCAAAATATCACAAGACTAACCCACGTTCAAAAGTAGAGAAATAGACTTACCTCTGGGTAGAAATGGCTCCAAAGAACTAACAGCCACTTTTGTAAATCTACCACAGCTAATTAGTGGACCTATGGTCTTCCCTGTGTAGCCATAGAAAGTTCTCTTTATTTTCCTTTCCACTTAACAAAAATACCAGCCATTATTCCTGACTTAGAGTAACCAACATCCTGTTTTGTCTTAAATCACCCACGCTTTAGAACAGAAAATTCTGTGTGCTAGCAAAGTCTTTAGTCCTGTGAAAACCAGGTCAATTAATCACCTTCTTACTTATTACCAGTGGAATATGTTGAATTAACCTACTCATATCAGATTGGTTAGAATTATTTTCAAGAATTTTAGAATTGAGATTGAGAGAAAAGCAGCAATTTAAAAAATTTTGAGATATAAAATTCAGCTATATGATCTCTATATTTTCTGTCTTGTGAAATACAAAGTATAAGATAAGAGAATCAGTCTGAAATACAAAGGACATAGCAGAATATCTGTCCTTGGTTTATTTTCATTATTAACAATGTTTAACCTTTCCCTTATTATAAGAGGTAATAAGTCCCAGTTTAGAATTGAGTTGGATTTCTGTCACTTGTATTCCTATTTTTGTCAACTGTGACTCTAAAATATCTCTACCAGTATCTGGAAGTTTCATGATAATGAACAGATTCTAAAATGTAGAGTAGGCAAAATGGATTAGGATTTCCATGTCCAAGTTGAAAAACTAACTCATAAGGAAATTAAATTATAACATGCTGTTTCAGAGGTCCAGACTACATGCCATAAAAAGCTCAACGTTTAGGACATATGTAGAAGAATAGAATTTGCAGTATCTTGCATTCCTCAAAATATATTCACTTAAGAAATAATTTCTGGTTCCAATGGACAACTGCACTGAGATCATTAAGCAAAGTTTTTCTGCTTCAAATCAATGATCTGAGACTCTCAAAGGCAAATCCATGTTTTATTGAATCTTCAAAAACAAATTCTCTAGTGGGCTTTGAAAATAGTTTCTGCTTGGGGAAAGTTTCTGCTCAGTATCTTAGCGCCTGCTTGTCAAGTGCAAGGTCCAGAGTTCAATTCTAAGTACAAAAAAAAAAAAAAAAAAAAAGCTTCTGAAGAGGAGCTGTGGCATGAGAGTATCATGAAAATACCAGAAGATCAGGGGTCTTAGGGCTCTAGGTTGTTTCAGGTGCTTGGCTGAGTAACTCCTACTTGAAGAAATAGGAGTGATTCTGCTTTTGGTGCAGCATCCCTCTAAGACGAGAGATGGCACAGTTTAAACATTACAGCATTAAAAAATCAAGCATTGTTAAGCTATTTTGATATTTTTAGTGTTGCTTTCTGTGCAAATTTTGGAAAACTCCATTTAAGTTAAATTGGTAAATCCCTTTAAAAATTAAACATAAGTTATTTGGACAGAAGCCTTAACCTTCTAATCTCAAAAGAGTTCAGTTATATCACTATCATATTTTTTAAAATACCAGGAAAATAAAGATCATTTTAGTTTTATTTTAAGGAAGCTAGATTTATAATCCATATTTAAGAAGTATGCTGAAAATGCAAACTGCTTATTTTAAATATGTGTAGAACAAATGTTTCATTGAATTAAGCCTTCAGTTTATGTTTATCAGTGCCAGCACCTGTTTGTTGAAATTAAAATGAACAACTTCATCAAAATTCTTTCAGTTTACTTTATTGTGTTTCTTTTACTTGTATTGAATATGTATTCTTTTCTCTGAGGCATAAAGATTTTTTTCTTTGTATTTTAGCAAATAAAGGGATTTGGCCAATTTATACAGTACAAAAAGATGCTGTGCTTAACTATGTGTCAAGGGTATTATTTTTATTCTGACCACATTTATTGTGCAACTGCTGTACATATTATATTATTATCACCATCAACTATTTTTTAAAGGCTTCTCTGTTGGTGGACTAAAGGATAGAGGATATAAAAAGTATATTTTTATTACTCTCTAGGATCTTACAGTTTAAGAAAGGTAACAGTAGAGAGAATATATTAAATAAATGATGTACAGATCAATTTTACCGTTTCAAAAGTAGATTAATAGATGGTACAGTTTTAGAAAGAAAATACACAGGAAAAATGATTGCCTTATATATTAATTAAATAACTGTTTATCTTGAATAGAATTTCAAGAGTGTGTGACATGTGTATGTGTGTGTGACTGCGCATAGGGTGGGGTGACGGTGATACATTTCTAAGACTAGCATGAAATTTGGGTGAATCACCAGCACTCTGCCTATGCCACTGGATGAGTTCTTTTTTTGTTTTTGTTTGTACTTGGGAGAAGGCCAAGGGCCTTGTGTATGCTATCTGTGCATGTGCCCTGTCACTGAGGTACAGTCCTGAGTGAATTTGCATCAGTCAGTGAATGAGCGAATGAATAAATTATGAAGAATGGGAAGTCTGAAGTTGTGACAGGAACACAAAAAGACAGAAGGGAGAAAAGCCAAGCTATATAAGATAGTCCAGAGCAGTCTTATTTTAGTAAAAATCCTACTGAATACAGCATGTGCTCTCTGGGCATCTTATGTGATAGGAAATCATCATATGGCCTTTGAAGGTGAGATATAGGTGGTCATTCCTTGAATTCCAGAGATAGTTGTCTGTGGGCGAATCGTTAAGAGGTATGATTAATGTAATCCCTATACTGAATAAAAGTAGGGTTAAATTTTGGGGTGAATTTTTTTTTTTTTTTTTTTTTTGTGGTACCAGGGATTGAATTTAGGACCTTAGGACCTTGTGCTTGCCAGGCAAGCATTTATTCTACTGAGCTATCTCCCTGGTCATTTCCTATTATTGTTATTTTGTACTTTATATTTTAACTTTCTCATATAAAGGAAACAAGGTGATACACTTTGTATCTGATTTATTTCACCCACCATTATGGTCTCAAGCTGCATCTATTTTCCTGTAAGTGACTCACGTTAGTTCTTCTTCACAGCAAAGTAATAACACATCATGTATAAATGCCATACTTTTTCTGTATCCATGCTTCTGTTCATGGGCATATAGGCCTCTTTCACATTTAGCTATTTCGAATTGTGCTATTGTAAACATGGACATGTGTGGATCTTTGTGGTCTGTTATCTTTAACACTTCTGGGGAGTTATCTAGAAGGCGAGTAGGTAGATTAAACAGAATTTCCAGTTTTAGTTATTTCTGATGTCTCTATACTAATTTCCACATAGCTGATTAACAGTGGTACCTTAGTTCATATGCTCAGTTCTCTCACAGTTCTGGTTGCAAACTAACTGAATAATCAGATTTCTCCATAAGATGAACATTGAACCTAACCCATGAATTTGAGTTGGCTCTGAGTCTAGACCAAGTCAGTTTGCAATCAGAATCATGGAGTCAGGTTTGTGAACTAAGGCACCACTGAATTTACCCTCCACAGAAAAGGTGGAAGTGTTCCTTTTCCCTTAGTCTCTTCAGCATTTGTTATTGTTTGATTTCTCATTGATAGTCATCTTTTCTGAAGTAAGATGTATTTTTTTGTTAGTATTGTTTTAAATTGTATTTCTTTAATGGTGAAGCATGTTTGACATTTTTATGTATTTATTGACCATTTATGCTTCTGAGAGGTATCTATTAGTTTCACTTTCTGATTATTTGATTGGGTCTCTTATTGTGTAAGGGAGTCATTTTTTTTTAGTTATTTATTTAGCATTTATTTATTTGGTGCAGGGTCTTGCTATACAGCTTGGACTGATAGTGATCTTCTGTCACAGCCTTCCCATAACGGATTATAGGTGTGTGCTACCACGCCAAGTTTCAGTAGCTGGCACGGTGCACCTGAGGTTCCAGGACAGGCACAGCATGTGGTACTGGGGAATCAAACCTAGGTCCTTATGCTTGTCAGACAATTCTTAGCTTGCTTATACCATTGATCTGTTTCCCCAGCCCCGGTTCTTTATATATTCTAAATATTAACTCTCTGTCCACAAAACACCTTCCATTAGTATGTTTTTTTTTGTTGTTAACATTGATCAACTAATACTGATACATTAGTATTAGCTAAAGTTTACAGTTTAAATGAGGGTTCACCTATTTTGTGTGGTTTGTGGCTTTTGACAAATCCATATTCTAGGGAGCCATCATTCTAGCATAATACAAAATAGGTTAACTTCTGTAAACATCCTTGTGTTCCACTTTTTATCACTTTCTTTCTTGCTTAGAAACGTTGGCAATCAGTCATCTTTTTGTTATCTTCATTGTTTTACCATTTTTAGAATGTGGGATGGACTAGTTGAAATCTTACAATAGATAGCCTTTCAGACTGCATTCTTTCATTTAGTAACATATATTGAAGGTTGCTTCATGCTTTTTTATTGCTTGATAGTTCATTTCATTTTAGTGCTGAATAATTTTCTAGTGTGTAGTTGTACCATGGTGCATTTGTCCATTTCACCAATTGAAGGACTTCCAGGTTAGGTGATTATTTGGGTAAACACCAATGAGTACAGTAAATGAATTATATGTTGAGACTGTACTTAGCTTTGTAAGAACTTCCAAGCTGTTTTCTAGAGTAGCTGCATCATTTTACTACATTCAGCAATGAATGAGAATTCCTTCACGTCATTTAAAAAATTAAGTTTATAAGTATTTTTTAGATATACATAATGATGACATTCCTCATAGGGAATTTGTGCTGGTATATGCTGTATCTTGATTCTTCTTTTTTCCATTCCTCTCCCCTTGTTTTAACCCTTGTAATAAATGTATATTGGCATAGCATTGTTTTAGTTTGCAATTCTGTAATGACATCTGATATTAGCATATCTTTATATTATTATTTGTTACCTGTATATATTCTTTGATAAGGTATCTGCTCAGAGTTTTGGCCTATGTAAAACTTAGAGTTTTAAAAATAATTGTTTTAAGAGTTCTGTGTATATTTAAAATTGGTTTATTAGATGAACATTTTTCAAAGATCTACTAATCTGTGGTATCTTGTATTACTTTAAGACTATCTTTAACTGATCAGCGTTTGGAAATACAATGTCAGAATAAATAAAGTTTATCAATTTTCATTTTCACATATCTTGCTTTGGTATTATATTGAAGTTGAAATTATATATAAAATGTAATTGCCAACTTCAACACCACCTATATTTTCTCCTTTTGTCATCTGAAAGTTTTATAATTTTACATTTTATATTTAGGTTTATTATCTAGTTTGAATTTGTGGAAGTATGAGGTTTCTGGTTTTTTTTACATGTGAATATATAGTTTCAGCATCAACTTATTGAAGGACTATCCTTTCTCCATTGGATTGCCTCTGTTCCTTGTTCAAGGAGCTAGTGTTTGTTTTGTGTGGCTCTACATCTAGGTTCTGTTTTGTTCCACTGACCCATAAGGCCACAACAGTGTCCCTTATGACTTTAAGAGGGTTGGAAATTCCTGTTGCTTGGTAACCTCACAGCTATTATACTCTTCTGAGGTACAGCAATTTACTCATGTGTTCATAGCAAAGGTAGTGTAAACAGCCGTGGAATATTGTGTGTATTTTTTTTGTTTTTGCTAAAACATGTAAAAAATGAAGAAACAAACAATTTTAAATAGAAAAAGCTTATAGAATTAGGATATAAAGAAAGCAAACATTTTTCTTTTTCTGCATTATTTATTTATTTAATTTTAATAAGAAAGAAATAACAATGAGACAGTTTCAAAACATGTTAGTAGGATAGCCGCAATAATTAATAAAATGTATATTGTGGTCTTCAGAGTAGTTATTCAGAATACTAGATACAGACATGATAACTTTTCTAAACAGAAATATTTCTCTTCATTGAACTAAGAGAAAGTAGTTGTATGTATAGTCCAATAGTCTATAATAGCAGTGGGTTATCAGCAAAACTGGCAATGTCTTTTTTTGTATTTTTTAGGTCAGAGTCTTCAAGGTATTCAAGGTCTCACTACTAGATCAGACTTGTAGTAATCTGCCTGAGCTGGGATTACAGGCATGTACCACCACACCCACTTTCAATTTGGGCCTCAGCATGCTACGAGGGTGGGGCCAGCATGGCAGGCCTGGGGATTGAATCCTTGGCCCCTGTGCCTGCTTTCAGGTGCTTTAATCCATTGAGCTGTTTGGCTGGCCCTAAACTTTTTCTACAGTTGCATAATATGTGTTTTAAGCTACATGTTTATAGAGTCAATAAACTAAAAAGATTTATAAAATAAAGTGAGCTATGATTAATTTACTATTAAAGAAAAAAGCTTTTTTTAAAAAAAATAAATTTAGTGTAGCCTAAGTGTGCAGTGTTGTGGATGTCATATCCTAAGCCTTCACATTTACCACTCTCTGACTCACCCAGAGTGAATTGCTATCCTGCCAGCTGTTTCATGCTATTAATGTGGTTTTTCTCTGGTTAAAGATGTTTAGATACATACAAACTATTGTGTTACAATTACCTACAATATTCAGTATTCAGTGTAGTAACATGATGTACAGGTATAACATAGGAGTAAAGGTCTATGTCAGATAGCCTAGGTTTTAGATTATGCTGTCTAGGTTTCTATAAGTACATTTTATGATATTTATGATGACAAAATTGCCTAAGGATGCATTTCTCAAAATAAGCGGTACATGACTGTATTTTTCTATTTTTTCACTAGAAGTACGTTGTCTTTATTATTTTAACTTTATAGTAAGTCTTAAAGTTTCTCATAAGAGGAATTTTGTTGCCGGGCGTGGTGGCGCACGCCTGTAATCCCAGCACTCGGGAGGCTGAGGCAGGAGGATTGGTGCGAGTTCGAGACCAGCCTGGGCTACAAAAGTGAGCTCAAGGCCAGCCTGAACTTCAAAGCAAGACCCTGTCTCAAAAAGACAAAAAAAAAAAAAAAAAAAAGAGGAATTTTGTTGTTCACTTAATAGTACTTCCTGGGATTATAATTTTATAAATATCTAATGAAATTTGAAAAGTTTCTAGGTGATTATATCATGTTATGGACAATGAGACTCATATTCAATAATCCATAACTTTATTTTTTTATTATTATTTTTGACCTTCTCAGCCAGCCATGAGAGTGGTGCTGGTGCAGGATGACCTGGTGTCAGGGATCGAACTGCAGTCCCCTATACCAGCCTAAGCTTGCCTAAGCAGGCACTTAGACTGCTGACCTATCTTGCCAGCTCCATAACTCATAACTTTTAAGTGACATATTTTATTAAGCCTAGGTAAACCCTTTAAAATACATCACGTATAAGAGATAGCAGCAACGACTCCTATGCAAACTTCTCAGTAGAAAAGAGTTAAATACCTCTAGAGTGTATGAAATTTTTCTCCAGTTGCTTTTGCTGTGCATATTAGACTGGGCACTGATCGTTGCCACTGGTTTCAGTCTCTTTGTGAAGCATGTTTTACTGGAGCAGGCAAATACATGTTTAAATTTGGTTAATCAGCATATAATGCATTAGGGAGGTAAAGGAAGGGGATATATGTTTCAAGTTTCACAATTGCACCACTAACCCACAGTGGGTTCCACAAGGAAATTTTAAAAAGAGGTCAAACTCTGTGGAATATTTTTAATTTAGGCATTTCCTAAGAATAAATAATGTATGTGAACGTTACTTTCTTGATTGTGAACAAAGCACATTTGCTAAGAATAGAAGCACTAATTTCTCCCACTTTGAAGCACTCATAGTAGCAAAAATTTGGAAGACATAGTTTGCTTTGTGGATGCCCTGATACCCCAGTTTTTGTAATTTATAAGCATTCATTCAGAGCACAAAGCTAAAGTAGGTGGTGGAAGTCTAGAGGCATGGTCTTGCTCAACGTGTGGAAGTTGTTCCTGTGCTCACCTGGAGCAATGGTGAGGTCTTGGTTCAGGAATGTACCCGTGGATTCCTGGAGATGAGCCTCCTTCCACAGAGGGGCTGCTTAACAGAGTCTACCATAAGGATAGGGTTACCTATAATATATTTTTATTGCCTGAGAATCTGTTAACTAAAAGTTGATAAATTTTGGTATGTTTATGCTGAGAACCATAAAAACTACATGTTACTTTATATTTTACTAGACCTATCAATGATTTTCCAAAACCTAACATGTTGTTTTTTTAAAAAAAACATTTTATTTATGATGCTTTCTTCAACAGAGATATTATTTACATTTTATAATGTAATGTTTAATATTATTTGTTGTTGAAACTTGATACAGAAATGTTACAGGCAATTTGGAAAGTAGAGGTTAAGTCTACTTGTAGCCAGATGATTCTAATGAAGTTAGGGGATATCATTAGTATTTATAACTTGGAGTAAAAATGTTCAGAAAATATGACCAGTGTAGAGGAACTAGTCTCTTAACCTGTGAGTGGCCCTGATTGTTTGATATCGTCCCACCACTTGGCTCTTTAAAAACATTTTGCTACTATTTATAGTGCTACTATTTATATTCTGAACTGATTACAGTTTTGACTTTATCCAATATGAAAATTCAAGTATTTAGAATGTGATAAAGTCATATTTAATTATATTGCAGTAAATACTACATACAAAACTACTCTAAAAATCCAGGCTATGACAAGCCCCAACTTAGGGCCAACCAGAAAAGACTTCAGAATCTTCTTGTGACCTCAAATACTGAAGATCAAGCCATTAGCTCATGATCTTGGGGGCATACATGTATAAACCACAGCACCATCTTTCCTACCACAAGATTATAAAATAATTAATATTAAAATTTCAGGATTATTTCTCCTGTATCTTCTATATCAAATTGATAGTTTAATGGAGCTGTTGACTAAAATAATGAAAATAAATTATATAGATAGAGTTGACGTTGATGGCAGAAATCATTTATTGTAATTTATTTTTAAATTGCTTTACTTTTTAAAGTGGACTTATTTAGAGCCTAAAGTTACAGATTTCAGTTGTGTTTTTACTTGTGGGGTTGGGAATGACAAATTATTTAATATTGAAGAATTTAGGAATTCATACAAATTTTAACTATACTTATCTTCAAAGTCAAAGTCTTCTGTGTTTTCATACCTACGTGTGCTGTGCCATTTTCCATTTCCACTTATATTTTATGTAGTTTCAAACGTAGACATCATTTTCTTATCATTACTATTTTTAAATATTTGTGTAGGATAGGGTCTTGCTACACAGCTCAGACTTTTAGTGATCCTCTTGTCTCAGCCTCCCCAGTACTGGGATTGCAGGTGTGTGCCATTGGGTCTTGTTCAGGGCTGATGTGTGTTCAGGGTTCCAGGGCCAGTGTGGCACATGGTACTAGGGGTCAAACCTGGGTCCTTGAGCTTTCCAGGCAGGTGCTTAGACCACTGAGCCATCTTCTGAGCCCCATAGTGACATAATTTTATGCCTTGGATTTTCATCTAATATGCAGTAAGCTTTTTACATATTATTACATAGTTTAATTAATTTTCAAAATCTTGGCTACCTTGTAGAGCTATTAGGGCAAGTCTGTGAATCATGAAAAAGCCATGGGGTGCAATAGCTGCTTAGTGGATGCTAGTTGCTTTCCTGTTAAAATCATTCCCTTCTTTGTTGATAAGTTCTAACCATGGTAATGAAGATGATAGTAATCCATACAATGAAAACATAATCTCTTTTTCAGTGCTCTACATGCAAGGAACGATGCTAATCATGTTATAAGTCTTACTAAATTCTTAAGACAATTGTGTGAAGTGGGTATTACTATTATCTTTGTTTTATTTTATTTTATTTATTTTTATTTTTTATGGTACTGAGACCCAAAGCTTAGACCTTGGTGCTTGCTGTGTCGGCACTGTACCACTGAGCAAAATCTCTAGACTTGTCTTCATTTTATAGATTCACACAAATTAGAGAGAATGTAAGAAACTTACTTAAGGAAAGTAATGAACCAAAATTACAATAATATAAGTAGATATATTATTCAGAGTTCTCCAGAGAAATAGAATCAATAGGAAATATGCATAGATTTAGATTGATATGGATGTAGATGGATATAAATATGGAAATATATATCATGAAAGGCATTTGTGAGGCATTTGTTCAGATCATTACAAAGGCTGAGTAATCGTATAATTTTCTAAACCTGGAACCCAGAAAAATCAAAGATATAGTGCAAAGGCCTGCAAAGCACTGTCTAGTATAGTTTGAGCCAGAAAACATGAGAACTAGCAACATCTGTGTCCATGCTGAAGCACTCAAGCAGCGAGTGAATCTGCTCTTCACCTTTTATTCTATAGAAGCCTTAAAAAATTTTTTTTTATTTATTATTTTTATTCTTGTTTCAGAACCTTTATTTGTTTATTCACTCATTTTTATGGCCTTTAAAGGATGTATGATGTCCACCCACACTGAGAGGGTCATCTGATTAATTGGTTCAATTGCTAATCTCCTCTGGAAGTATTCTCACAAACACATGTAGAAATAATGTGTTAGCAAGATATCTGCACATTGCAAGGTACAACCAATGTCCCACATAAATGTATCATTAAATAGGTTTTATCTTTTTTGTATATGTTTTAGGATGAATGTTTATAATATATGTTAAAAACAGAACCTATAAAACATCTGTGAAGTAGGATTGGTGGACAGCTCACATTCTGGTCTCCTACTCCTCTCAGACAGAAGCTTTCTTTCTCTCAGTAATTCTTCCTACTCTTAAAAAAAAAAAAGAATAGAATGCATTGGATGTGTGAGTGCGTGAAAATTCAGGCAAGATTTAATGTTGAAGTCTGAGTTCATAAGCAGTCTGAAGCAGAATTCTTCCTTTTTAGTGACCCTGGTCTCTTATCTGAAAGCCATCAGCTGATTGGATGAGATCCACTCAGATTATGAGAAATAATGTGATTAACATAAATTCTACTGAGTTGCATTTAAATCATATCTAAAAAACACCTTCAGAGCAACAGGTAGATAGATGGTCTTTGATAAGAAAACTGGACTCCAATGGCAGGCCAAATAGTTCAGTGGCTTAAAATGCCTGTAAGCAGGCACAGGGGCTGGGGCTTTATCACTAGGCCTGCCTTGCTGGCCCTGCCCCTGGGGCATGCTGACATGGCAATTGAGACTGGGCGTGGTGGTGTGCGCCTGTATCCCTAGCTCTTGGGAGGCTGTACACAGTCAAATCATCATAAATCTGGTCTAGATCTAGTAGTGAGTCCCTGAACACCCTAAACACCCTACCCTAAAATAAGGAAAAACAAACAAACCCAAAACTGGACTCCATAGACTAGATGAATTTATACATCAGATTACCTTCATAATAAACTAGAATATCATTTTTATTTTTAATTTTTTGTGTGCAAATAGTGACAAATTTTTTATTTTAAAAACTATTAGCTAGAGATAGAACAAATCATTTAGAAATTATATAAGATTTCACTAAACTAATATGAAATTCAACAATGGTTCCTGTGTTACATGTTGCTATTTTCTTTTTTTTTTGTCTTTTTGAGTCAGGGTCTCAGTATGCAGTTCAGGCTGGCCCCGAGCTCACTTTTGTAGCCCAGGCTGGTCTCGAACTCTCACCGATCCTCCTGCCTCAGCCTCCCAAGTGCTGGGATTACAGGCGTGCGCCACCACGCCCGGCTCATATGTTGCTATTTTCAAATCAGTTGTTCAGATTATCAGACACAAATGTGTAAGATTCATTTAAAGAAACAAAACAATAAGAAAAAGTTATACAAAATTCAAAAGAGGGCAAAAATCAGAGTTAAAAATTATTTTAAGCATTAACTGCTCCTTTCAAATGACTAGCAGAAATCATCAGCACAATTATTGAAATTATTCTGCATATACAGCTACATATATTTTTTCCCTTCTTCATTTGTACTTTTTCTCATCCCAAGTTTTCCTTCCCATTGAACAATTTCTTTCCCTCTCACAGTATCTGTTCTACCTTTTAGATTTTCATTACTCTTTCCAAGGTCTTACACTAGTGAGATAATATGATATTTGCACATGCAGATCTGATTTATTTCACTTACCAATATAGTCTTTAGCTGCATACTCAAATTTATCTTTTTTTAATACCTGAATAATACTCCACTGTGTAAAATTCCATATATTTTTTATCAGTTTTTCAGTTGATGGGTATTTGATTTAGCTGTGACAAATTGCACTGCTGTAACATGGGTGCACATATATTGCTGTGGTATGATTTCAATTCTTTTGAAAAAATACCTAGGAGGGGAATAAACAGCTTGAATGGGATCTCAGATCCTAATAGCTTTTTGAGAATTTCCATACTGATTTCCACAATGGTTGTGCCGGTGTGCATTCCCAACAACAGTGGGGTGCTCCTTTTTCCCCACAACCTCTCTATCATATTGTTGGTTGACTTCTTGATGATTGCCATATTTTTCTGGTATAATATGGTGTCTCAGCATTGTTTTAATTTAAATATCTTGAATGACCAATGATGTTGAACATTTTTTCATATATTTGTTTGCCATTGGTATCTCTTCATTTGTAAAGTATATATACATTTCAGGTGCCCATTTTTGGTTGGGCCTTTGAATTTTTGAGGCCTGATTTTTATTTTTAAATACATTCTAGATAGAAGTTCTTTGACAGATAGTCTGTTATATTTGTCTTCAATTTTGTAGGTTTTCTTTTTACTCTGTTGGTAATTTATTTTATTTTAATTTCTTTATATTATGGCCGGCTCAGCCTGCGCTGGGGGATGGGGTTGGCACACCATGTGGTGCCAGGTATTGAACCTCGGTCCCTGTGGTTTCCTAAGCTTGCCTAAGCAGGCACTTTAGACTGCTAAGCCATCTCACTGGCCCAGGTGACTTCTTTTGACATGCAGCAATTTTTCAAAAAGGTGAGATCCAAATTTCTGATTCTTTGAAGTACTTCCTATGCAGTTTGATTTCTATTCATGAACTTTTTACTCTAGGTCATTAAGGTTTCTACCTACTTTCTCTTTCAAAAAATTTAGTATTTCAGTTTTAATATTTAAATATTCAATCCATTTTGACTGTAGTTTTGTGCATGGTGACAGGCATGGGTCTATTTTAAGCCATCACCATGTGGAAAGCCAGTATTTCCAGCACTATTTATTAAAGAGGCTATCTTTCTTCAAGTGAACATGTTTGGCCCCTTTGTCAGAGAGTATGCTTGCAGTTGTCTCTACATCTTGTAACCTATTCTACTGATCCTCTGGTCTGTTTCTATGCAGTACTATCCTGATTTTATCACTGTAGCTTTGTAGTGTAATTTCTGGTCAGGGATTGTGATGCCTCCTGCCTTTCCTCTATTGCTCAGAGTTGCTTTTGCTATTAGAGGTTTCTGCTGTTTCCAGATGAGTTTTTGCAATGTTTTTGTAGCTCTGTGAGTTATACTAGTGGTATTTTAATTTGGATTGCACTGAATCTGTATAATAGCTTTTGGAGTAAGGCTATTTTCACATTGTTGGTTCTTTCTATCCGGGATCAAGAAATATCTTTGCATTTTCTGAAATCCTTTTCAGTCCCCTTTTTCAGAGTACTGTAATTTTTACTGTATAAATCTTTTACTTATTTGTGAGATTGACTCCAAGTATTTCATTTTGTTTCCATTGTTATTGTGAAATGCGTGGTTTCTGTAATTTCTCTTATGGTGTGTTCACTGATTGTGAATAGAAATGCTGTTAACTTTTGATTGTTAATTTTATATTCTGCTGTGTTGCTGAATTTGTTTACTAAATGTACAAATCTCTTAGTGGAATTTTTGGAGTCTTTTATGTACAGTATCATGTCATGTGGAAATAGTGGTAATTTGATATCTTCTTTCCAATAACTATTGCTTTTATTTCTTTCTCTTGTATAATTCATGTGTTTAATGTTTTCAGAATTATATTGAAGAGGAATGGTAACTGTGGACATTGTTGTCTTGTTCCTGATTTTAAAGTGAAGGCTGGTCTCGAACTTGTACTGATCCCCCTGCCTCAGCCTCCCAAGTGCTGGGATTACAGATGTATAATATTCTTGATGACTTGCTGCATTCTGTTTGCTGGTATTTTATTGAGGACTTTTGCATCTATGTTCATTAGGGAGATTGGTCTGTAGTTCTTGTTTTTGATTAGGTCCTTCTTTGGTTTTAGGTATCAGAACTATACTTATCTCCCTGACTGAGTTTGTTAGAATTACTTCACTTTCAATTTCATTGAAGAGTCTGGGAAAAGTTGACGTTAGTTTCTCCCTAAGTTTCTTGTTGAATTCAGCTGTGACTCCATCAGGACCTGGGCTTTTCTTTGTTGGCAGTTTTTTTTTTTTTAACTTACATTTTCAATTTCATTGGCTGCTATTGCTTTACTCAAAATTTATATATCTTCTTGATTTAGCTTTGGTAGTTTATATGTATCTAGGAATCTGTCTATTTCTTCTGTATTTTCCATTCTATGAGAGGAAAGATTTTGGAAATAAATATTGCTGAATTTCTCTAGGGTCTGTAATGATTTCACCCTTTTCATTTCTCATTACATGAATTTGAATTTTTGCTTTCCTTTCTTAATGAGGTTGGTTAGGGGTTTATTAATTTTGTTTATTCTACCAAGAACCAACTCTTTGACTCCTTAATTCTTTATATTGTTTTCTTAGTCCCTATTGCATTTCTTTCTGCTGTGATCTTTACCATTTCCTGCCTTCTTTGCACTGTGGACTTGATTGTTCTTTTTGTAGGAGTTTGAAGTGCAGCATAGTATTGTTTATTTGGGCTCATTCTGTTTTTCTGATGTGAGAATTTATTGTTATAAATTTTCCTCTTAGGACAACTTTCATTGCACCCACAAATTCAGGTAAGTTATATCTGCATTCTTGTTAGATAGTAAATATTATTTAATTTCATCAAGGACTCATTGATTGCTCAGGAGGGTATCATTTAGTTATTTTGTGTTTATATAGTTTTTGCTGTTTCTTTTGTTAGTATTTTCCAGTTTCATTACATTATTATCAGATAATATGCATGGAATAATTTTAGTTCCTTTGCATTTACTTAAGCATGTTCTTTGTGCTAGCATATGATCTATTTCAGAGAACATTCCATGGGCTGATGAGAAAAATGTGTATTCTGATGCTGTTGGGTGGAACATTCTGTAGAGATTCACTAAGTCCATTTCTTCACAAGTTTAGTTCTTCAGTCATTTTTTGCATGGTTGACCTATCTTTTTGTGTCAATGGGGTGTTCAGGTCCCCCAATATAATTATGTTATTGTTCATTAGATTTTTCATGTCTGTTAAAATTTGTCTTACATACTTATGTGCTCCTCATTGGGTGCATATTTATTTACAATTGTTACATCTTCCTTTTTCAGTTTTCTCCTAACAAGTATGAAGTGAACTTCTGTGTCTCTTTTAATCACATTTGGTTTGAAGTTGCCATCATCAGCGCGCTCAGAATAGTTACTCTTTCTTTTTTCTGGCTCATGGCATATGGAATATTGTCTTCCATCCTTTGACATTCAGCCTATTCATTTCTTTTTGAGTTCAAAGTGTTTCTTGTAAGCAGCATTTGCTAAATTTTGTTTCTTGATCTGCTCTGCCTGCTTCTTTTGGTTGATGAATTGAGGCCATTTAGATTGATAGTGCAACATATATATATATATATATATATATATATATATATATATATATTGGCTGATCTTTGTCATGTTGTTTTCCTACTGTAGGATGCCTATTTTTCCCCTTTGCTTAATTGCTCTACTTGGTTGTTCTCTTCTGTTGTTGAATTTGTGGCCATCTATGTCTCTTTCTAAACTAGCTATTAGTAGTCTTTGTAGGGTTGGTTTGGTTGTCATGAATTTCATCAGTTGTTCTTTGTTATGGAAGTATCTAATCTCCTTTAAACTTGAAAGATAGTTTTGCAGGACAGATTAATCTTGGTTGAAAGTTTACTTTTTTCTTCAGGACCCCAAATATCTCACTGTAAGCTCTTCTTGATTTGATGGTTTGTTTTGAGAAATTTGCTGTGATTCTGATGGGTTTTCCATTATAGGTGATCTGTTTCTTTTCTCTTATAGCTTTTAATGTTCTGTTCTTTTGATCAGTTTCTTGGATCTTGATTACTATATGTCTGGATAGTGATTTATTTTGATTATGGCTAGCTGGAGTTTTATATGCTTTGCTTATATTTACATGAGATTATTTTCCCATGCTGAGGAAATTTTCTGCTACTACTTCTGCAAACACTCTTTTTATGTCTTTTGTATTATATCCAGCTGTTTCTTTGATGCCTATTAGCCTTATGTTATTTTTCTTTGTACCATCTTGGAGCTGTTGTACTGTCTTTTTTTTTTCTTTTCTTTTTGAGACAGGGTCTCGCTATGCAGTTCAAGCTGGCCTTGAGCTCACTTTTGTATCCCAGGCTGGTCTTGAACTAGCACCAATCCTTCTGCCTTAGCCTCCCGAGTGCTGGGATTACAGGTGTGCACCACCATGCCCAGCTGAAGTTGTTGCATTGTTATTTCCTGGTTTCTCGTTATTTTTTAGAGATGTTTCCTTTCGTGTTTATTAGTTGCAGTGCTATCTTCAAGGTCTGAAATTCTATCTTCTGTTTCATTCAAGTGGTTTTGTCAGCATTTCATGAAATTCTTAATGTCCTGGATATCAGTTTGAATCTATTCCATGCATAGTAGCTCTTTCCTATATTATTCATTCATTTCTTCCCTCATTTTCCTACTTCCTTCTATTTTTTTTTATCTGTGTCCTCCTTAGATGTATTGCGCAATTCTTTTATGATTGTTGTCATGTCCTTTTTTAATTGATATACTATTTCTGAAAAGATTTCCTCCATAGCCTAATGGAGATTTTTCTTTACTTCAGTAGGTATCATCCCAGAAATTTCAGACATGTGTGACTTCCTGCTTGCCCTGACCTTGCCTCCTGAATTTGTTTTGGGTAGGCTGGAGGTTTGAGATTGCTTTTTGTTCCTTCCTTTGTCATTGTTTTTTTTTTTTTTTTTTTTTTTTTTTTTTTTTTTTTTTTTTTTTTTTTTTTTTTTTTTTTTTTTTACCAGTGATGGTTGATGGGCAGGGCACAAGTCAGCAAGGATCTCCAGTATAGAGGAGGGCAAGGTAGGCTTGCCAAAGCTCCTGCAGTGTGGCGTTCAATGTGGTTTGTATCTCATTAAGGAGAGGGGGCAAGCTGCAATTCAAGAAGGATCCAAAGATGATGAGTGCAGGCCCAAGTTGTGCAAGGCTCTGTTAATTGTTGATTGGTACAGGATAGTGCTCTGCGAGGTTCTTGCATTCACTGTCATAGTCAGGACTCCCTAGTGGTCTTCAGGCAAGAGATGGCTGGACTAAGCGATCTCTGATGAGGGGCAGGGGCTAGCCACCAGGTCTCTCTGGTAGTGTTAATGACAAGCAACCCCTGTATTTTTAAATCTATGTCTCCTTTAAATATGCTCATCATTTCTTTCATTATGGAATCATTTCTTTTTTTCACCTGAGAGATTATTTCTGATCTGATTTTCTTTATTCCAACTTGGACTTGTTTCTTTACTTCAGTTGCTGTCATTTCAGAGATTTCAGGTGTATGGCTTCTAATTTCTTCTATGTTGATATCTCCTGGTCTTGTTCTGGGAGGACTAGAGGCCAAAGATTACGTTCTGTTCCTTTGTCTTGTTGTTTTCTATTTAAGAACAAATGATCTATTTTGATTTCTGTAATTATCCTTCTGAATTCATAGTAGATAGCTATATCAATGTTATCAAGAACACTTTTTAAAAAGTCTCTTCTTTAGTGATATCTTTTGTGTGTCAGAGATTCTTGGTTTGTCTCTGTCCTGATACTGCCTTTCCACTTAATTGAGAGTGGGGTGTTGCCTTCCATCTGGCACTGCTCTCCATCCTTAGGTATAGGGTTGTGGTATGATTATCACCCCAGCGCTTTCCAAATACTGTTACCTAAGGGAGAACAAATGATTAAGACAGATATAAGGTCCTAGCTGCAGTAGTACAATTAGCAGTAATGATAACATCAAACAAAACTTAGAAGTTGACAAACTTTGATAACTTTATTTTGTAATTTAGCCCATAGGAGTAGAGTTTATAGTTATATGACAGAACAAAAATCATAATTGCGAGTTTGTATGCAAAGTGTTTTCCTTGTTAGAGTGGCTTTATCCTGTGTTCCTCTGGCCAGGCCAGTTACAAGGTTCCAGGTACTTAATGTCACGTAGGGGGATCACCCAGGGTCCTGGATTCTGCTGGTCAAATTAATTGCCCAGCATCTGTAATTATTTAATTATTAGCAGTATTGGATATTTTTTTTCTGTATATGTTTATCAGTGGTATTTCTTTTGTGAAATATTTGTTTCTGGTTGTTGCCCATTTGTGCACTAGAATGTTAATGTCTCCCTTATTTACCATTAATTTTATATGAAAGAACAATATGGACAGTTTTTGATATTTGATGAAAGTGTTTTTGCCCAGAATTTAACCACAAAGATTCCAAATGCATCTATATTTAAAATCCACGTATTTTATTTACCCAGGGAATATTTTATTTATCACTGATGTGTTTTAAGCACTGAAGTTTACACTAATGATGTAATGAGTATCTCAAAGTAGTACACATCACATATAATATGATATCATGGCAGCACAGAGCAGGAATTTTTTAGTGATCCAGGGTAGCAAGAAATGGGAAAATTAAGGTCCTAAGTAAGGATTAAAGAAGACCCAATATCTGTATATTTTTTCAACTAAAATGGATACCAAGACACTTATTTACACCATTAGGGTATAGCTCAGTATTGAAATGTAGCAAGGGATGGAGAGAATACATTTCTCAGATAAATAAAATATGCTGTTGTAAATATAGATATATTTGGAATTCCTGTAGTTAAAGTTTTGGCAAAAACACTTAAAAAACTGTCCAAGGCCAGCCAGATAACTCAGCAGAGTGAAGTGCCTGCTTAGGCAGACACAGGGATCAGGGTTTGATCCCAGTCATGTCATGCCGGCCTTGCCCTGGGGTGTGCTGAAGCTGGGACTGAGACTGGGAATGGTGGCTTATGCCCAGCACTTGGGAGGCTGAAAACAGGAGGCTCACTATGAGTTCCATCTGTGTAGCAAGACCCTGTACTAAATACATTAAAATAAAAAATTAAATAAGTATATAAAGTGTCTATATTATTGTCTTATATATAAAATTAATGCTCAATAAAGGAAACATTAACTCTGGGAAAAAGACAAAACTGTGTGTGAGCTATGGGGCAAAGTGAAACAACTAAAATGTGTCCAACTGATGATATCCCTGAATGTGGGGCAGGGTTAGAGAAATTAGTTGAGCAAATAATGTTAGAATATTTTATAATTTGATGAATACTATCAAGCAACAGACCCATGGACTTTAACAAACTATTAATAAGCTTACGATTACATTGAATTGTACTAAAATAGTTACTTAAAATCAGTGATAAAAGGAAAGTCTTAAAAGCAGCCAACAACCCTCAAATAAACAAATATGATGCCCCCATACTTACAAGAGAAAGAATAAGGGGCTGGTGAGATGGCTCAGTGGTCTAAAGCACCTGTTTAGGAAAGCTTAGGCAACTGAAGGGACTGCGGTTCAATCACTAGCACCACATGCTGCGCCAGCCCTACCCCCAGGGCAGGCTGAGCCAGCCATAATATATATAAAGGAAGAAGAAGAATTAAAATTACACTGATTACATGAACTAGAAAAGATTAAATGATATTTTTACATCCCCCCCCATCCCATGCAAACAAAACAAAAAACAACAAAAAACACCCCTCTTTCTACCTAGGGTTCTATGTCCAGTGAAAATATATGTCAGAAGGGAAGGTGATGTATAAACTTTTCAGACAAACACAGAACAAATTCACTGTTAGAACACTTCTTCCATAAGCAAGATGAAAAGAAATTCTTTTGGCAGAAAGAGAAATAATATATGGGAAGTGCCATCCATCAAAAGAATGAAAAGCTTCAGGATGTTAAATAAATGTAAAAGGCAATCATCTTGGTTTGTTTTTTATCCTTCTTAAAAAATAATTGAGCCGGGCGTGGTGGCGCACGCCTGTAATCCTAGCACTCGGGAGGCTGAGGCAGGAGGATCAGTGTGAGTTCAAGACCAGCCTGGGCTACAAAAGTGACCTCAAGGCCAGCCTGAACTGCATAGTGAGACCCTGTCTCAAAAAGACAAAAAAAAAAAAAAAATAATTGAATTTTATAGGAAAAAATAGCAGTATATTGCGTGGTTTATACTATGTAGAATTTAAGACTGGGCACTATCCAGGTGTGCTGGAACACTTCTATAATCCTGGCACACAGGAGTCTAAGGAAAGAGGATCACCATGAGTTTGAGGCTACCCAGGGCTATATAGTGAGTTCAAGGCCAGACTGAGCTACATCATGAGACCCTGTCTCCAAAACAAAACAAAACAAAACAAATGTGGCACTAACAGTATGAAAATGGAAAAGCAGTAGAGGCAATGGAAGTAAAGTGTTGTATGTTTCTCATGCTACGCAACAAAGTTGTTAGAGTTGATTACAGTGATCTATAGAGGGATTTTAGCAAACAGTGAGATGAAGCCTTGCATTCTGGAATTCTCATTCTTTTTTCCCAACATGTCAGTGTCTTCACTGGAAATAAAACACTTAGGTTATTGTTATTTTCTTCCATTTTCTGTAATAGTTTACTTCCCTTCAGCTCCTGATCTTAGAAGTTGAAAAATTTGATGACAGTGTCTTTTTGTGACTTATTGCCCTGCCCCTAGACTGCTAAACTTTCATTTAGAGTTTAAAAATTTCATCAGGTTATTTTTACATTAAATTAAAATGTTTTCTTCTTGAGAAACAGTGAGCTTTTTAAAAATATGAACACAACTTCAGATCAGGAAAGGCTTCCATTTTTTTTTTTTTTGATTATTATGTTTTTGTTTCAGTATTCACTAACTTAAAAATTCTAGATTTTTATTTTTACTTTATTTTAAAGATGATAAATTGCTTATATCCAATGAGTTTTTCATTTTCATTTCCTTAGCTGAATTTTTAAATTCAAGAACATTTTATTTTAGTTCTGGAGACCATTTTTACATATTCTAATTTTGTATCACTAGCAGGTCATGGCAAATTTTTCTTCCTTTCCTTTCCTGGCTTTCCAGTAGTTTTACCTCCACTACTGTTGTTGACATACAAGTCTCTCTCTTTTAAGCTGCTGTGTCAGTTAAAGTGGCTTCTTGCGTTTTCCCTGCCTATTTATGCAGAATCCTTCTGTACCTGTACTGCCTGGGGCTTTAGACTCTCATGGAAAGTGGCAATTAAAGCCAGTAAGTTATAAAAGGCCAAGGTTTGTCCCAAGAATGCTTTTAGTGTAATTCAGGTTTGGAAAATGAGATCTCTTTAATTTGGAGTGTAATCAGAGAAAGACTGTACTAATGCTACAGTTCCTCTCCAGTGAAAGCAACTCAGGAGAATTTCTGTCATTGCTTAGATACCCTGTGACTCTGAAATGATTATGGTAGCTTTTGTGGAAAAATCAGGAAGAAGAGGTTCTGGGCCTAGCTAGTAAATATCAAATCAGAATTGGCTGTTTTGGTTTGAGATCTTATGTGATTCTAGGTTCTTCTTTAGCCTCCAAGAGCAGATTTCAGTTCTTTTGAAGGGCAAATAGCCATGCAAGGACTTAAGAAGATGGAGAGGAGAAAGGCAAGCTATCCTCTTCCCAGAATTACGCTTAGGTAAGGTGCAGGGCAGAATGACTAGCAGAGTATGCCAAATATTTATCCCCCTCAACCCCAGAAGTATGGCCATTTTTGTCAATGCAGAGCTTTAGTGGGTAACTTAATGGAGCTTTACTTTGGTGGGACTATTTTAAAAATAGAGATTCTATTCTGAATAGCATAAGCAGCTGGAGATTTGAGTGGGTCATTTTGATCACTGGCAGGAGTCAGCTTTAATTCAACAGTGTTCTCAGCAGCAGACTTGATTTTATTTCAGAATTCTAGCAGTTTCAGAAGAGAATCTAATTATAATATATTTTATGAGATACATTTAGAAATTATTTCCCACTGATGTAGTTTTAAATACAGTAATCACATTCCCTTCCTTCTCTCCCCAAAAGGTCCCCAACAATTTATGTTGTTTAGGCGATATTGTTCGCTATTTTATTTGAATAGCTTCATAGGTGGGGAAAAAAAGACAGCCAATTTTGTGGACAGTTGATACTGCTTTGAAGATGTTAGCTGTATTGGTTACAGTTCATGGTTCTCTTGATCATGCCTCTGCTGAGAGACTAGCAACAGGACAGGGCTAGAAAGTAGAAACAAAACATAGGCCATGACACGCGAAACTAGAAATAAGATACAGGCCATGAAAGAGCAAAAGGTTTTGGAGCAAGGTATACTGAGAGAAAGGCTAAAGATTCACTTCTGTAAAGCACTTTGGACATTCTGGAAACTTGTGTAAGAGCCCTTTAAAATGGTGATTCAATAGGTATCATTTATCAGGTTACATTAAATATTGAGTTTTCTGTGACTCACGTGGCTATGTGTCAGTAGGAGTAAGGATATACATGTTGGAATTTCCTCTGCCATCTCTGCTTCCCTTTATTCTGTTGCCTTTAGATGAAACAACTTCTGATTTCATAATTTAACACTTGTAGAACCATGGTCTGGAGGCTCTTTAGTGGGTCCTGCCAACTGTATGAACCACAGTTTTTCTCTGTTTCTTTTCCAGATATTGTCTTCATAGTAGCTGCTGGTGCTTTGAAATTTAGGTTGATTTAGTAATCACATGACTTTAACATTTATATGGGCAAAAACCTAAAAAGAAATAAGAGCCAAGAGCATGTTTTATATTCTCTCATTAATATCATACTTCAAATTAGTACTCTTTGCTTTATTTATCTTAATATACGTGATTAAATAAAGTTTTGCTTATTTTTATAAATTATTTGAGAAATAAATTATGAAGATAAATATGAAAATTATGAATTTACCATTAAATTATTGGACTACCCTCTTTTCTGATAAACATTTCAACTTAGTTTTTTATTGCATGAGAGGAAATATTTTTCCATTTTTCTTTAAAAATATGTTTATTAAAAATAAAAATATATTTATACTTTTTATGACCAATTTAGGCAAAAGGATACATATGAAGAATAAGATTAAAATTCATCTGTAATGTAGTGGTATGTTTTTTTTTTTTTTTTTTTTTTTTTGGCAGGACTGGGGTTCAAACTCACGACCTTGCACTTGCCAGGCAGGCACTTGTGCCTCGGAGCTATCTCCCCAGCCCCTGTAGTGGTATGTTTTAATATATTCTTTTGTGTGTTCTTTTTCCTATACAGATGACTATGATATTGAAATTAGATATACATTTTATATCTTCGTCAGGAGAATTTGCTTATGTAGTACTTTTTGTTGAAAAGCTTATTTGTAACAATAATATTTCAATCTAGCATAATGGCATATACATGTAATCCCAGAACTTTGGGAAACTGGCAGTATACTAGTAAGTTTGATCACAGCCTGGGTAGCTCAGCAAGATCTCAAAATTAAAAAAATTAGAAGAGCTAGAAATGTAGTTCTGTATAATGGCCCTGCATTCACTACCTAGTACTGAAGAAAAACCCAATATATGCTGGTAGCATGGTTTAATCATTTTCTATCATTAAATATTTAAATTATTTTCTAATGAATAGTACTATTATCTATATAGTTATGTTTATGTCTAGGTGTCCCCCCAAAGCCTCATGCAATCATGAGGTGGGACTTCTAGAGTTTGAGACTTGCCTCATGATTCCTGGGATTACGTGTTTTAGTACTGATGGGATTATGGGTCTGAGTACTTCTGGGATTATGGGTGTAGCCTAAGGCAGATAAGCTGAGGTGGAGAGCCTGAATGTAATATATGGAGAGACAGACTCACACTGTTGCTCTCTGCTCCCTTGGTTGGTTGTCTCTGTCAAAATTTTTTTCTATGATTTAGACTGTGAGAAACTTCATATAGACAGACCTCTCTGTTACTTTAGTTATAGCAAAGCTGAAGTTCCAACAGTATCTCATTCGAGCCTGATTCTCAGGGACTATCATGAATTCAAAGAACTACTTATTCCTTACATCAATAGACTTTCTCCTTTATGTGCTCAAAATCAACTCTTTTTGTTTGCAGCCAAGAATCCTGATGAGTTGTCGATTTGAAGGCTTGAGGAGGTCTCCCTTTAGGAAAGGTATCTGTCAGACTATATCTAGACACTGTTATTTTTCCAAGAATTTGCTGTAGGCTTGAACTTTCTTAATTATGGAAAGTTTTATTCTATTTTGTCTTTGCTTCCTTTGTATCTAATTTCTCAGGCTTTTTCATTAGGATTACATGTTCTTAAACTAGACCAGTGTTTTTTAATTCCTGTGATTATGCCTGATTTGCTAACATATTTTAACTTTTTTTGTGAATGTGAGTTTCAGCAAATTCTTATAATTTGTTCATTAAAATAGCTTGATTTTATATCACTGCTTTGGCACTTCGAGGCTTCTAAGTAAACTTAAATTGTACAATACAGTCTCTTATCTCAACCAACTTCATTGTATTGTTGCCTTATCCTGAGCCTTTTCTTATCATTCTTTGCTTATGTTTCTAGGTTGGAGATCCCCCCAAAGTTAACTTGAGTGATTATTATAGAGGTTTAAATCAAGCTGTAATGCTATTTTTTGGCTGAAGCAGGGTAGAAGGACAGTTCAGAAAAAGATCTTGCATAGAGCTGGGATTTAGACTTCCCTGGAAACAATACCCTTGCATCAGATTGAATAATTTGTTTCTGCTTGTCTGGCATCACAAGAAGCTCTGGAGCTTTTGTGGCTTTTTAGATTTGTCCCTAGCTTGGAGAAATTTTTTGGACTTCACTGACAAGTTATTAGATGTAGTCTACATAAGGTTGTGACAGAATGGTGTGTCTAGATTTAGGACAGATTTAGGGTTAGATCTGTTTGGAGTACAGTAGCTCAGTCTGGCCAGAGTTGTGTTTACTCAAAGGTAATTTCAAATGATAGAAATACTACAAGGTGAGGAGCAAGAATGTTTATTTCATGTGAGAGAAAATTTGTTCACCATCAGGAAGATCATGATGGAGCTTGGGAAATTAGCAATCATAGCATGTGGAATTCAGAAATGGCTGACGTGCTTGTTTAGTACTGTAGTATCTTAACAGATGACTTATCTAGAATGGATCTGACTGACTGAATGGAACTCAGATTTTCTAATTCAGGTGTTTAAATTTGGATCAAGGAGATTTTCTTTTTTCTTTCTTTCTTTCTTTTTTTTTTTTTTTTTTTGTCTTTTTGAGACAGGGTCTCGATGTTCAGTTCAGGCTGGCCTTGAGCTCACTTTGGTAGCTCAGGATGGTCTTGAACTCACATCGATCCTCCTGCCTCAGCCTCCCAAGTGCTGGGCTTACAGGCATGAGCCACCGTGCTCAAGGAGATTTCATTAAATCCTGGCATATGTTAGATTGTTTCATAGGCTGAAGGATATGACCATATTAAATTATCCTGGGGTATCTGGAAGTTTCTTTCCCTACCAAAAATTTTTATCCCAACAAAGAGATCAATTTTAAGTTACATTTGTTTATTTTAATATTTTATTTATTTATTTATTTATTTATTTATTTGGTACAGGATCATGCTACACAGCTCAGACTTGAAGTGATCCTTCTGTCTCATCCTTCCCAATGCTGGGATTACAGATGTACACCACCTTGTCCAGTTTCAGTGACTGTCATGGCATGCCTGGGGTTCATGGCATGTGGTACTGGGAATCGAACCTGGGTCCTTATGCTTGTCAGGAGGGTGCTTAGACCACCAAGCTATCTCCTCAGTCAAAGAGATGAATTTTAAAAACTTTCATCATTGTTAATCTGCTTATCAATTAAAGACTTTTTGAGGGTGAAATATCAGTTATTTCTTTTGCTTAATGTAAATTAGTGAAATATTCAATCAACCAGACTTTATGCAATGCTATTGACATAAAAGAAGCATTTTAAATTCACCATTGAAGTATCCACTCCATGTCATGTGTTACAATAGATACTTGGAATAAAAACATAAATAATATGAAAATAGCACCTTTATGAACTATTAACCCTGAGAAAGAATTGTATTATATTATATTGTATTTTTTTGTTTGTTTGTTTTGTTTTGTTTTGTTTTTTTGAGACAGGGTCTTGCTGTGAAGTTCAGGCTGGCCTTGACCTCACTTTTGTAGCCCAGGCTGGTCTCAAGTTCACACTGATACTCCTTCCTCAGCCTTCCAAGTGCTGGGATGACAGGCAGGCACCACCATGCCTGGCTAAGAATTGTATTTTAGATAGTATTAGTTAGTTAAAAATCAGCCATGTCAAAGGTTAGCTTTGAAATGAGAGACTGATTTTAAACAGTTGCTCCAGAAACTTCCAGTTAGACCTCTTTCCTTATTTCAAGTGTGTATATTATGATATTCATGTAACCATTTAAATTGATCAAGATGCTTTTAGGATAAGAAAATAACCCAAAATTTCACTTTTCCAAGACATGAATTGACTAAAAACAAAGACCACAAATTCTGATTGATATATAGCCTTTAGAAACCTAATAAACAATTCAAGTTCTCTGCACCAGAAAAAAAAAATATGTGTATATAATCTTCTACAGAGATTTAATTCTTAACTTACATTATTGCATTTCATGTATTCAAAATAAACTAAGGTTTTTGAATGAGTCATAGTACATTTAAATATTTTTGAATCGTTTATTCCTGTTTTGCTGCTAATTTTTATTTACTGAGTCGATATTTTTGCCAAATTGTGGTTTGCATTCTAATTTTGTTTACATATTTTATTTTTACATAGACAGTTTAGGCTGTGGATTAGCATGATCTATCTTCGTATATAATATTTGGAGAAATGAAAATCGTATGTAGATATTTTGAGAATTATTTTGTTAAGTTTATAGTAAAATATATTTTCCATTTTAAAAGACAATTTATGATTTGTATTTTCCTCTACTTAAAAATGTAATCATGGAAGTTACCCAACAGTATCAAATCGTTTAGTCTAAACCATCTGTCCCACATTTATTAGTAGCACTGTGTCCTTAAACCACCCTTGGTTATATTAATAATAACAGATGATACAAAACCCTCAATTTCTATTCTTATTTTATTTATTCTGCCTCTGTTTAGTGTCATTATGACCTACTGTTGATTAGTTTTCTTTTGATCTGACAGCTTCAATGTATAATTTGTATTTATTTATTTTTTAATATAAATTGCTTTGTTCCAAGTTTTATTTATGGTGTTTAATTAATACACATTTCAGGTTTTCTTTCTTTCTTTCTTTCTTTCTTTCTTTCTTTCTTTCTTTCTTTCTTCCTTCCTTCCTTCCTTCCTTCCTTCCTTCCTTCCTTCCTTCTTTCTTGTATTTAGTACATGGTCTTCAGGGCCTCACTATACAGATTGAATTCATCATAGTGACTCTCCCATTTTCAGCCTCCCTAGCATGGGAATTACAGGTGTGTGCCACCACACCCAGGCTCAATTGACATCTCAGCTTCCCCGGGGGGCAGGGTTGAACAGCTCATCAGGGATAGAACCCCAGTTCCTGCATCTGTCCAAGCAGGCACTTTAATTCACTGAGCTTTCTGGCCAGATCTCCATACTCTATTTTTCTAAAATATTTCTTTCATAAAACTGAGTAACTGCTTCCCTAGAAAATATAACAGAAAGGATAGAGATTAGGATAAAAGGTGAAAAATGGCAATAATACAGTATATTCTTATATACTGGAGATGATAAAATATTACTATTTTACAGTACAAATTTTAAACTCTGAATAGTAGTTATTGAAAATCATTCTTTATATTTTTCTGATTAGTTATACCTAATATTTACTGTTTTTCATTCTAATACACATGTGTGCATGTATGCATATACCTGTACAGGTATTGATAAATGGGCTAGTATTGAGTGAGGGTTGGACTATTTCATTGTTGTTTAAAGAGGAGCTAGGGAATAGGCAGGTCCCAGAGTTGTCTAGTCAGAATATACATATTGTGATGGGCACTGTACTCGTCACTTTGCAGTTTGTACCAATAACAGAAAATATTGCCCTATAATCATAAAGGTGAGATGTACTTCATGTAAGATCTCACAGGTAGTTCAAAACAATAGTAGAGCTTTTGTTCGCTAATTGAACAATACTTGAGTTTTCCTGACCACTTGACTTTGACAACTGAGAAGTCTCTGGATGGTTTAGATACAAACCTATGATGTAGAAGTTATTTTAATCATGCACACTTAGAAGTAGCAAATTGTGCCTTGAGAGTTGTTGAACTTGTTTGAAACTATCCACTTTCCACCACAGAGCTCTGATTTACTTTTTCTGTCCCACCCCCAACATGCCTTTCTTGAAATCTGATTTGCCAACAACTACAACCACTAGATTCATGCTTCCACAGTCAAGCTGTCTCATGGCACCCCTCTGCTTTCCTTCTCTGAGCAGAATTGTTGTCCCATGGGTACAATACTGATACAAACACCTCTAATTTTCTCCTTCACTTTAGAGATACTATATATTTTCCTGAAGTTGTATCATTGTTCATATAATGCCTAAAATTTTGGTCTAGTTTTGCTCTCTAGCAAAGATATATATATATATATATATTTAAAAATATTTTATTTATTTATCTGGCACAGGATCTCAGTGCCAGATAAATAAATACAGAGCTCAGTGTAGTGATCCTCCTATCTAAGCCTCCTCAGTGCTGGGCTTACAGGTGTGTACCACCACGCCTGGTTTTGGTGGCCGGCACGGCACACCTGATGTTCTCACATGGCATACAGTACCAGGGATGGTATCTCGGTCCTTTCACTTGCTAGGCAGGTGCTTAAACTGCCAAACTATCTCCGTAGTCCATATACATTTCTTTTTATACTGCAAGTTCAGGGTTATGACATGTGTAGTTTTTTCCTTTTCTCTTCCTCAAGTTGAGCATTGTGGTTCATAGATTTTTTAATCAATATTTGAAAATTTAAATGATTCTTTGAAATATTAGGTATAATTTTAATTGTTAGTGAAATTATGTTCATAGGAAGTTCAGGTTGAATTTAGCTGTGAAAAAATAAGTGAGTAACTATTATGTGATAGATGACATTATTTATCCAGCATTATTTACTTAGAAATTGTAAAGTTGGTAAGAAAGCATAGTTATGGAAGAAAATGGCTAATTTTGAATGCAAAACATGAAGCTGACAGTTAGGGGAGAGTATATTTAAAGGATATGTATAAAATAAATGAAACTGGGGTGATTCAGTTAGGGGATGAAAAGTGAAGAGAGCTGTAAAATTAAGAGACAGATACAAATAAAATAAGCATTGTTTTTGGAGTGTTTGTGTCAGATTTCCATGAAGCAGTAATGTATAGGCTGATTACTTTTATAAGCTACTATCATATTAGATAAAATATATCAAATGTCCACTACCAGACTAGGACAAAAGATAGGACTATGATCCCTAATAGAAAAGAAACAGGAAAAAACTCATTTGATCATCTCAGTGTTCTGCCTAGTTGAAATAGTCCAAATAGCACAGGGAAGGAAAAAAGGGAATCAGATAGTGTTACTAAGTAGAAATTTAGGAATTGGAATCAAGGAAACCTAAGCCATCTAGAATTTGTAGGCAGAAAAACAAAAGAAAGGTTCTTTCACATGGAGAAGGGTCCAGAAGATTGCAAGATTATCTTTGAATTCTTATCTGAATATTGGTCTATACATAGAGTAAAATTCTATGAAGACAGCAAAATAAAAACTTTCATGAGATAACAATTTGGGTGCTATGTAGGCAGAAAAATTTCTGATGCTCACATAAGGCCAAGAATCATTTAAATTGTCACTAGTCCGAGTAGGGAGATCGTGCTGAATATGTAGGGTGTTTAATACAGATTCTAGGAAAGAATGTAAATCTTAGTGGTAGAGGTAAACAAACCGCAAGGAAAAGGTTACTCTAGGCTCACCTAAAATTTTTTATTTTATTTATTTTTTTCTTGTTTCAGAACCTTTAATTGTTTATTCATTCATTTTTATGGCCGGCTCAGCCCGCCCGAGGGCAGGACTGGCGCAGCATGTGGTGCCAGGGATCGAACCGCGGTCCCTGAAGCTGCCCAAGCTTTCCCAAGCAGGCGCTTTGCACCACTGAGCCATCCCGCTGGACCCCTCACCTAAGATTTTTTAAAACAAAAGTTATGTGGATTAATATAACTGCCAAATACCTTTATGCCAACATCTTCAATTCTTTTGTTGGACTTAACTAAATTAAGAATTTAACAATATGTAAAATTAAATAAAACAGTACAAAATATCAGACATGCTATTGTGCTACTCCATGATTGCCCACCCTACACTGTAAGGTATATTTTTATTTCTCTTATTCTTTGTTTTTACTTAGCCCAGACTTGCTCTTAAGAACTGACTTTCCTCTACTCTTCATTTCCTTTTTTTCCTATGTTCAATAAATGTGAAACCTTGATAGCATTTATACTTACTGTGCTTAATTCTTTGTTCAGGACAGAAAAGGCCTAGAAATTCGCTCTAAGAGAAGACTCTAGCACTCCTGAGTCTGGGAACATATATTTAGCTTAGTAAGCCAGGAGAATAGATAATTTAGATAAGCCTGATGGCCTGACCAGAACAAAAGAATACCCAACACATCTTAACTCAGATGACTGCCCCAAGATGATGAGCCATGGAAAACCATGAACCACACTTCACAGATTTTACCAACTTCACCACTGGAGCTATCAAACCAAAGTAGAGGCATAGAAAGGCCTCTAGCCTCTGGCAGACTGGTTTCTCAAATATGGCCCCCTGTGGCTTGTCAGTGCCCTTGCAATACTCCCATTCTCCCTGTAGTGAAACCTTCAGGAGAGCATAGATTAACACAAGATCTTCACTGTATTAATGAAGCGATCATCCCAGTGCAGCCTATCAGGGCAGACCCATATGCAATTGTCTCTCCATTTTCAGGGCACGTTAATTGGTTCTGAGTCTTAGATCTCAAAAAATGGATTATTTTCCATTTCTCCACATTCAGACTTCCAGTTTCTGTTTGCCTTTTAGTGAGAAAATACCATTTCAAGAGAAATACAGAAGTATGTTTGGATAATTCTCCCATAGGGGTATAGAGGTAGTCCTTCCCTTTTTTGCTCAGGCACTAGAAAAAGACTTAAGAAACCTAGAACTTCACAATAGGGAGCCATCCTATGATATATAGATGTTTTTCTGGATTGTAGCCCAACATGGGAATTGTTCAAATGTAATACTATACCAACCTTCAACTTTCTAGCTAAGAAGATATACAAGTCTCCAACGAAAAGGATTAGATATCCCTCCAAAGAGTTCAATATTTGAGATCTGCTCTTACCTTTGGAGAATAATGTTTGTGCAGGGACCAGAGCTAGGCTGTCTATGATCTTAGGTTTCTTGCTACCAAATGATACCTCCATTCCTTCCCAGGAATGGCTGGCTTCTGCCAGATTTGCACACCTAGTTTTGGATTAATGGCAAAGCCATTAGGGCTATCAAAGGCCCTGAGTCTGGCCCCTAGAATGAATAAAAGTGACTGACATACCATTAAAGATTAAAAAAAAATGCCCTCACTCAGACTCCATCACCGGGAATACTTAATGTAAGAAAACCCCTCTTTCTGTATGTATCAAAAACAAAACAAAACAAAGCAAAACAAACCTAAAACAAAAAGGAATTGCTTTGAGTGTCTCGACTCACAAGCTAGAACTAGAACTCTGCCCACTAGCATACATTTGAAAAAGTTGGATGGAGCAGCTGCTGGATGGGCACCCTGCCTGAGAGCAGTAGCAGCTACAGCTATACTCACAGAAGAAACAATAAAATTAGCTTTAGGAGAGAGACTAGTAGTCCTTATCCTCCAGCTGGTAAAAGCTTATGATTAGCAAATGTCAGACCATGCCCTTACAATACCCCAGAGGCTACTAGAAAAACTTGCACTGCTATTAATCCTACCTCTTTGATGCCTACAGACCAAGAATTTAGCCACTCTTGTGAACAAGTGACTCTCAGACCTATGCAAGCATGTAGGACATCAGTAGCCTGCCCCTCCAGGACCCTAAGGAGGTGTGATTCACTTATGGAGGTAGTTTTGTCCATGAGACACAGTAGAAGGGTATAAAAACCATACATCTTTCCATACAGTAAGAGATGCTACACTGGAAATGATCCCTAGGATTTTCACAGGACTAGGACTAGCGGCAGTTAGTCTGTAAAATTTGTCCAGTTTGTGCCTACAAGAACTCTGGACAGCTCAGATCATCTCCTTTGTTGGAACATATAAAGGAGGGATACCCTCTGGGGAAGACTGACAATTATACTTTACTCTCGAGCCACCACATGAGAGATATAAATACGTAAATGACCCTACTTAACAACTTTAAAGGCTGGATTGAGGCCTTTTCTACTCAGAAACAGCTATGGAAGTAGTTAAGTGGCTACTTACGGAAATTATTCTCTGATTTGGACTAAGTCCCTCCAGAGTGGCCATGAGCCTTGTTTCACCTCTCAAGTAACTTGTGGGTGGCAAAGACTTTAGGAATAGAAATATAAAACCATCTCCATTCTACATTATCTTAGTTACTTTCTTCTCATTGCTGGAGCAAAATACCTGAGAACCCAAATTAAGGAAGGAAAGGTTTATTTAGGTCACAGTTGCTGCAGATTCCAGTCCATATGTAGTTGATTCCATGGCAGAGTGGCACATGGCAGAGGGCAGCAGTTCATGGTAGCAGAAAACAGTAAGAACAAAAAGGGAGGAGCTGTAGCAGCAGCTAGCAAATCCTTCTCCCTTCCTTATATTACACTCAGTCTATCCACCCGAGGGACATTGTAGGACTCACACCCCTAATTCCAGCAGCACTCACACCCATAATCCCAGCATTGGATGATGAGTTAATAGTTAACTCTTGAAGCCTGATGCCCCATCACTGCATGAGACCATAACATACACAGACACCTCAGTTTTCTGTAAAGTCAAGAAGGCCAACCAAACCATAAAGCAAGCTCTGGCAAAGATTTTCCAAGAAAAATATAAGTCCTGGCTCTGATTACTTCTAATAGATCTCATAAAATTTGAAACACTCCCCAAATTGACCTACACTTGAGGCCATTTGAGATGTTCTATGGGAAGTTGTTTCTGTTGTCTAATATGATAGTACACCCAGAGACCCAGAGCAGTAAACGTAGGGGAGAGAGAGAGAGAGAGAGAGAGAGAGATAGAGAGAGAGAGAGAGAGAGAGAGAGAGAGAGAGAGAGAGGATTCTTTATCTAGAATAAAGCTAGTGAACTTTCTGAAGAAAAAGATCATCCAAAAGGAAGGAACTGCTCCTGTGAACCTCTAGATGACTTGAGATTTCTCTTTAAAAAACAAAACTCCAGTACTGCTCCTCATAGTTGGGATAATAGTGAAGTTTTTTTCTTCCATCAGCCAGGAAGCTCAAGAATCACTAATTCTTTTTTTTTCTTTCTTTTCTTTTTTTTTTTTTTAAGCCGTATTTATTTTACAGCCAGCTCAGCCTGCCCTTGTGTTGGGGCTGGTGCAGCATGTGATGCTGGGAACTGAGCTGTGGTCCCTGTGGTTGCCTGTGGTTGCCTAAGTAAGCGCTTTAGACTGCCAAGCTATCTCACTATCCCTTCACTAATTCTTTTCTCATTGTCTTCTAACACATTTTCTCTCCAATTCATCCAGTGAGCCCCAACCCCATGAAGTGGTTAAAGGACACATAATCTCTGGTAGATAAAATTTAAGGCCTCTTCCAGAGGAAGTTAATATATGAGGACAGAGACCTCACTCCCTCCGCTGCACCCCATATAAAGAATTATGGGGTATGTGTCTCTAGAAGAAACGAGGCAGGAAGATAAGCTATCTATGTCTTACTGGGAAAGGAGGAATGATGTATGTGCAAAACAGTGATGAGCACTTGCATGTGGACTTTTCATGAGCACTCATGCAGATTTTTGACAGAGCAACCTGGATGTAATGCCAGCATGGGAAATATGGAAAAGAGATACTCGCCATTCAGTGCTCACCATCATTGTTGTTCATGACAGCCCACCTTATGCTGTAGAATGTGTGCTTTATTTTTAATGTTTCCTCCCTTTTTACTTGGCCCAGACTTGCTCTATAGACTTGTTCTATAGAGCATGTCCTTCTTTTTCTTCCTACCATTATATGAAACATGGTCACTATTAAAGAAAACACTATACATGACAGAAAATATAGCTCATGACCTTGTGAAAGTTAGTACAGAGACTTGGAAATTACAGAGTGATTGAATAAAAGACAATAGGACAGAGTTTAAGGGATGAGGTTAATTAAGAAAATATGTATAAATCTAAAAGGATTCATGTAAAATGAAATAAATTGGTTGAGCCCAGGCCACAAGCCACTTCAGCCCTGCCCCTGGGCTCACTGAGTTGGCTACTGAGTCTGGGCATGGTGGTGCATACCTGTAATCCCAGCACAGGGGAGGCTGAAAACAGGGGGATCACTATGAATCTGAGCTGTGTAGTGAGACCCTGTACCAAATACATAAAAAGGAAACTAACAAAAAACCTTCAAAGAAAATAATGGATGAAAATTTCTAACAAACTGTAAATAGTGACCCAAGAATCTCAACGAGTGCCAAGTATGACAAAGAAAACTACAGACATTATAGCTAAATTGTTCAAGATCTCTGATAAGGTTAAAATCTTAAAAGCAAGCACAGGAAAAAGGTACATTACATAAAGAGAACAAAGATAACAAAGAAGAAAACTTGTTAGAAACTGTGTAAGCTGGAGTGAAATAAATCTAAAATGAAGAACAAAGGTATTTGGAAAATCCCTAAATAAATATGAATTAAATGATTCTTGGCAAAAATCACAAAGTAGAACTCACAAAAGGAATTATAAAATAATTTCAAATACATGCAAATAAGAACAGGGAATACAGCATTTTTTGATGAAGTTAATGTGTTGCCTACAAGGAAACTAAAAAGAATTAATTCTAAGAGTTTTTTTTTTTTTTTTTTTTTTTGTACTGGGCATTGATATCGAACTCAGGACCACACACCTCCAGGAAAGCACTCTGCCACTGAGGTTATCTACTGCCTAAGGAGAAAGGTCTTAAATCAATGTCACAGCTTTCTTCTTTAAGAAATAGAAGAGAAAATCAAGCCCTAGGTGAGGAGAATGATTACAATGTAAATCAATGAAATAGAATTTGAACACGAAGTAGAAAAAAGCAATGAAATCAAAAGCTAATTTCTTTAAAAGATCAATAGAACTCATGAAAAGATGAAGAGAGAAAATATAGATTAACAGTATCAGAAATAAAAGGATATGAATATAAAACTAAGAATGAAAAGTATAATGAAGGAACAGTATGAACAACTTCACACCAATGAAACTGGCAACTTAGATGAAATGGATTACTTAAAAGATACAAATTATGAAAGTAATTAAAGAATATAAAGTCTGAATGCTTCTGAATTGATTGCAAAAGATTCATTCGTAATTAAAATTTTACCCACAGGGAAAGCTCAGGCTTAGATGCTTTGATGCTTTTAGAAAATAAATGATGAAGCTGTTTCCAGCTTACTGATGCCAGCATTACTGTGGTAACAAAGGCATTTCACCAAAGAAAAGCAATAGAACAATAGTATTCATAAACTCAATATCAAAAATTCTTACAAGATAGTAGCATATCAAATCTGATTATACATTCAAATTAGTATATGCCATGACAAAGGGTGGATATCCACAAAGAAGGCAATGTTATTTTAACAAATGAAGTAAGTAATATAATTTATCAGATTAAAGGAAAACATAAGAACTATATTATGATCATATCAATAATGCAGAAGGAGCGATTATTCATGGTAAAACTTTCAGTACACTGAGAGTGGAAAGAACTTCTCAAACTTATAGAGGCTGTATATAAAAGTTGTGCAGCTGACATTATACTTCATGATGTTGACAGACTGAATGGTTTTCATTTAAAGTGAACCTTAGATCAAGGGTAATTACTCTTGGCATTTCTTTTTTTAAAATGTATTTAGTATGGGGTCTACAGGCTCTCACTATGTAGATTAGACTCATAGTGATCCCCCTGTTTTCAGCCTTCCAAGCACTACCACTCCCAGTCTCAATAGCCATCTCAGTGTACCCAAGGGGTGGGGCTGGCATGGCACTTTGTGGATCGAACCCTGGTCCCTGTATCTGCCTAAGCAGTGTTTTAATCTGCTGAACTATCTGACTGGCCCTACTCTTGGCATTTCTATTCAGCATTGTACTTGAAGTTCTAGCCAGTGCAATAAGACAAAGAAAAATTTTTGAAAAGATAAGAAAGTATGTAGATTTTAAAAGAAGAGACAATATTCTCTCTTCATAGATTATATAATCATTGATGTAGAAAATCCTAAAAAATAATTGTAAAAATGCAACTAAGCCAGAATGTATACTTCTCAGAATGTAAGCTCAGCAAACAAAAATTACTGATAATTTTTATATGAATTATTGAAAAATTTAACTTAGATTTTGAAATTTGTGTATAAATTTGACATTTGAACATAAATGTTCATTTATAAGATGAATGAATTCAGAAAAATATATAGCATGATAATTATATTTAATAACAATGGACTGTATAGTTAGAAACTGTTAAAACAGTAGACCTGAAGTATTTTGATTACAAAAAAGGTAACTATGTGAGGTGATGGATATGTTAATGGCTTGATTGTGGCTATCACTTGATAATGTAGATGCATGCATATAGTAAAAGAGTGTTGGACACTTTATATGTGGTTTTTATTTGTCAGTTTATACCTCAATAAAGATGAGGAGAGGAAAAAATTGAATTAATGTAGTAATACCTTTGAAAATAATTTCTACAAACAAATCCATATTTGTTTGTGCCTACAAATTTAATAAAATATATGCAAGACCTATAAACTAGAAAAACATAATTAGTATAAATTAAAGAAAGATGGTATTGAAGGATATATCATGTTCATAAACTGGAAGACAATACTGTTAAGATATCTGTTCTCCCCAAATTGTCCTTTGGAGTCAGCTAAATCCCCAAAAACTTATGCAAGTACAGGGCTACCTTAGTTCACAGTCTTAATTCATTCTGTGATTCTGGAAAGTGGCTCTAGTAATCATCATTAATGCAGAATTTTTGGATAAAAGTAAAATTTTCTCAAATGCTTCTATTTGCAAACCAAATTATCTGTATGTCTATAGTAGTCAATCAGTGTAAGTATTGGGGAAGGAGAGTATTACGGATCAACAGGACAAAGTATAGTCCAAAGTAGATCCATATATGTACAGTCAATTGATGTAAAAAAGTGTAGGATGCTTCAATGAGAAAAGGATAATCTTTTCAGCCAACAGGGTTAAAACAAATTCAATCCATATGAAAAATAAAATGAACTTGATTCTTGGGCTCTATATGAAAATTTAATGTGGATCTGCACTAAAGCAAATATTGAAAACTTATAAAAATAAGAGAAAATCTTTGGAACTTTTATGTAAGTTAAGAATTAATAGATTTTGCATAAAGAGCACAAGAATGACTATGTAGAATAGGAAATGTTTTTAAAAATATTCTTACAATTCAGTAATGAAAAGTGTAATACACCAATAAAAGTTTGCAAAGAACATAAACAATATTGTACAAAAGATGATAAATGAATGGCCTGCAAATATAGGAGAAAACACCACACTATTTGTTAATTTTGAAGGACTATGTTGTACCTCTACACATATATTAGAAAAGGCTAAAGTTAAGTGTTACCAAGGATTCTATGAACTCTCTTTCATAGCTGATGGAAAGTCAATGGTACAAATCATTTGGAAAACATTTCAGCAGTTTTTTAAGAAGTTTATGACATTTGTGCCATGTGATTTACATATTAGGCCTTTATCTGTGGTAAACCAAACATTGTCTGCACATATATTTTATGTGGTCGTGGCACCCTCATTCACAGTGGCTCCCAACTGAAAACAGTGCAAATGTCCATCAGTAGATGAATATATAAACATGCTTTAACATATTCACACAGTGAAGTACTACTTTGCATTAAAAGAGAATGGTGCGAGGTGCAAATATAGCCTGGTGGTAGAGCTTTGTCCAGCAAGTTCAAGGCCCTCAGTTCTATTTCCAGCACTTTCAATCAATCAATCAATCAATCAATCAATCAATCAGTCAGTCAGTCAATCAACTACTAATCCAGGAAAAACAGATTCATGAAGACTTTTTCTTCTTATATTTTCCTTGCAAGTTTTACTATGGTATAAGACTCATAGCTAGCTCCATGTTAATCCGTATGGAGTTAGCTTTGAGTTAGTGTAGTTAGCAAAGTTAGTGTAGGTTAGCTTTGCAGAGTAATTCACAGAAAATTTTAAACAAATATTTCATGTTAGCAATCTACTTGATGTTAAGTTTTCAGGGTAGCATTAATATATTAAGCTGGAGCACATGACCCCTTTCTGAGTTGAGTCCGCTCCTTTTTAGTAATATACTCATTGCCCTTTCTGTTTGATTATTGGCACTATTATAGCTTTGACATAACTGAGCTGGCTTAACTCTTCCTGTTTTCCTGTTGTCAGTGGCTCACTAGACCCTGAAATTTGATTCCTAATTGTAAAATAATATAAAAATAGTATGTCATACTGTTTCTACTTGTCATCTTTTGAGTTGAAAAATGATTTTCATGTAAAATCTGTTGGTAAAGATTAACAATGTAAGTTTAGAGATGAAAAGTATAAAGTGAAATTGCTCTGCATAATGAAGACAGAGGAATTTTGAGCTAATGAGAAAACCCCATGATAATAAAACATTCCAGGAATCCTATTCTCAGTAGAGGGTTCCTAAAAGTGGTCTTCTGCCCCACCATTGTGATTGAAAGAATATTGGTAGGGAGAAGGTGTTATTTAATTGAAAGCTCCATATCCTTCTCATTATAGAGTTTTTGGTAAAATCTAAATTATAAAATAATATTTGGCATGAATATATTTTTTAGTGAAATCAAATAGAAGTGGATCATACAATAGTTTAAACTTGGAGCAAACTAGTGAAAGCAAGTGAATATAAAGGAGGATGCTGTGAGGAAGTACCCTGCTCACATTGACGGAACATTTTTGAGGACCATGGGCAGCCATTCATTCATGCGTTCTTTCAGCACATATAAAATAGTTCTTTAGTGTGCCAGCCTCAGTGGTTCTGGGCTTATGGTTACTAACTCACCAGGCATCTCTGCAGTCATCATCTTTTAACTGAGCAGAGATAAGAGATACTGAGTCCGAGTCACATGAGCCACTGTAAAATATCACAGTTACTGTAAAAAAGTCTGATGCTGCAAAAATGTGGAAGGAAACTAAATTTGACTGAAATGGGAAGCAGGTCTACTGAGGTCAGTGAATTAAGGTTGCGCTTAAAGCGCCACTGAGTTTGCTCCTGACACAGACTCAGAGAGGGTGCCAGGAATTTATTTGTTAAGATTTGATAAACTAACAGGCATGAATTAACATTGGTTTGTTAAGCATAATGGCATGTGCCTCTACTTCAGAATTTTGGGAAACTGAGGCAGGAGGATGAGCAATTTAAGCCCAGCCTGGGCAGTTTAGTGACTTAGTAAGAACACGTCTTAAAATAAAACATGAAGACAGCTGGGGATGTGGCTCATTGCAAATGCTGTGGGTTCAATCCTCAGCACTAAAAACAATAAATAAAAACGAAAACAGTGGTTTCAAAAGGAGAGAGTTTATTTGATTCTCACTTCCAAAGCTTGAAATAGGCAGTACAGGACTGGTGGCCCCATCTGTATGAGGACTCTTTGCTGTTCCATTGTGAGTCTTCTACTCCAAAGGTTACTTTATGGTCCAAGCTCCAGCTCCAGCTCCAGCTCCAGCTCCAGCTCCAGTCTCAGCTCCAATTATTTTATCAGCATTTCAGTCAATTTAAAGAGGAGTGGCTTGAACACTTTCATTTTATGTATATTCCTAATTTCCCATGGTTATAAATTAACTATGTAGTCACACCTAGCTAGAATATGGGAAATGGAGCTTTTGTTTAAAGCAGACATGTACTGAATTAGAAGTTGATATCGCATAACTAGACACTATTGTATTAGCATTTTAGTCAACCAGAAGACTGTACTAAAGGCAAGGGGAAGAGGAATGGGTTTGGGGAAGCAATTAATAGAGACAGCCTGTTAGAGAAACCCATATAAGCTAAACTAGGGCACAAACCAAGGCTAAATCTGGTGCTGTTAAGGGAGAAACAAATGTGATGTGTTTACCTGTTTTGAGCAAAGGGGAGGAAAAATGACAGTGACAGCATGGACTAGAGAGGCAGGCAAGGGCAGATAGGGCATTCCCTTTTGAAACACATTAGGAATTTCAAATTTTATCTGAAGAACAATGAAATGCTATTAAAGGCTTTTAAGGATGACAGTAGCATGATCACATCATATAAAAAATTCTCAGATCACTGTTATGTGTGAAGAGTCTCTATTGGAAATATATAGAAAAGACTGTATTGAAAATATATAGAAAGTTAAAATGATGTGCTCTTTATTACGATAATGCACATGTATGAATTTGTCCTGAGAAATGAAGAAAAGTTTGAGATGACACTGGGTGTTTGCCCTGAATGTTTGCCATGGAGAGAGCCAGGAAATCTGCACTTTTGCCTCTATAAATTTTTTATTTTGAATACTTTATTTCATAATAATCAAATATTATTTTAAAGTTTATAAAAGTCAGTGATAAAACAATTTTATGTTTGAAAAATAAGTACCCAAAGATCTGTGGCTATGCTGGAAGGTAGTTTAGACTGCCCACATTGTTCCCAATAGTTGTCTTTTGTGTCAGTCTCCGTTTCTGAAGGTTGTCTGCTTCCTGCACGCTGTCTTTTTGTCTGGTTCCTTTGTATTATCAGTTCTGTCAGACTGGCTCAAACACCTGTTTTCCCTTTAAAAGTTCAAGTAATTAGAAGCTTGCTTGGATCTAGAGTCACAGAACTTGGGTCAGAATCTGGTCCCATTTGTGGGATGACCTTGCTTTCTTCATTTGTAAAATAAAGGCAAAATGTACTGTATATTATTGCACTATTCTGTATCTGGAAGAATGTTATAAATTATAAAGAATCATTATGCATAATTAGATCATTATGTCTTATATTATATACAATATATAAAAATCTCATACACACACACACACACCTCTCACAGGGAGATCCCATTTTCTTTAGTGTTAGGCTGATATAATATTCTAGAATGTTTGAATTTGTCTCTTCATGATATTTATACATTGTAATCTTTTTCCTCTGTAACAATGAATAGTTGGTCTCATTTTTCTGTATGATTATCATATATTAATACATAGTGTTAATAGGCCCAAACTGTCTACATTTAGATCTATTCTCCATAGAAAGACTTTCCCACTTTTCTGGAGCTTTAGGAACACAGTTGTATTTCCAGTAAAAAATTAGAAAACATTTGAATTAAAGCAATGCCTCTGATTTTTTGTGTGTTCATCTGGCTTCTTTCCCATAAATAACTGAAGGTTATATTTAGTGTTATAGTCTTTCCAAAGTATCTTGTAAGGAAATAAAGTTAAAAATTGTGGTTTTACACTGCACATTTGTATCCTGTCTTTAGGGGGCAATGCTAAACCACCGATAAATTTCTTCATTGCTGCTAAAGTTTCTGCACTGGTTATTACAAAGCAAAACTAAAATAAGAATTGTGATTTTTTTCTTTGTGATACAGTTATACCCATGCCTTAATGTTTGTAAAATTTTCTAGGTAGTCAAATGAAAATGATAGTTCATTCAATAATTCATTCAATAAGTATTACACCTTATTATGCACAATGCATTTGTATGAGACAGAAGTGAATAAGGTAGTGCTTTCTTTTAAATAACTCACAATTAAATATTGCTAGTAAGCCACACATGTACGTACAAGTGGGTATACATAAGCATATTTTGTGTGCAAACTTCTTTCAGGATAAAGATAATAAAAATAGTGATTCTTATTATTTTTATGATCCAGTCACTGTCAAGCAATTAACCTATCCCCATGTAGCCTTCCCAGACTAGGAGTTATTATTGCAGCTTTTTCAGATAAGAAAGTGAGCATTAACAAGATAATGTGATCCAGACCACAGAGCTTGGGAGGTGCAGAATGCCAACTCAGTATCTATCTATTTGACTTTAAAGCCAAATCTCTTTGCCACTATGTCATCTCTTATTTCAAGGTGTACATGAAATGCTATAATAGATACTCACGTGAAAGGCAATGCAGACTCATAAGAGAGTGACATTATCTCTGTTGTTAAGATATCTGGAAATTTTTATGTAGGGGTAGTACTGTATTTCACATCTGTAGGATTGTAAGAAAATGCCAGCTGGCAATGTGTTGTTTTCTCCTGCACAGATAAGGCAAGTGAGACTTTTTTTTTTTTTTTTTTTGTCTACTGAATGAGCTAATGAGAGAAACAAAATTGGAATCCAGGGCTATTTGATTTTAGAGGCTAAATTCTTTTTTTTTTGTCTTTTTTTTTTGAGACAGGGTCTTGCTATGCAGTTGAGGATGAGCTCACTTTTGTAGCCTAGGCTGGTCTCGAACTCGCACCAATCCTCCTGCCTCAGCCTCCCGAGTGCTGGGATTACAGGCCTGAGCCACCATGCCCGGCTAGAGGCTAAATTCTTAACCAGTACAGTGTGCTATACATAGTAGTTGGGAGTTATGGATAAAACATGAAGCATTATTAGGCAATGGTAAGTAGTTCCACAGCTTGAAATCTGAGATGAGTATAATGAAATATATAATAAATAATATATAATGAAATGAAGAAAAATCCCAAAATAACCAATGGGAGAAACATCTATTTATGAAAATATGAACTTCTAGGAACCAACTTGACCTATATAACTTGAAGACAGGTTAAAGAATTTGGACACTAATTTATGTGCACTGTGAAAATATTGGAGATTTATGAGAGGGGAAGAGACACTGTCGGTCATGATCCATGGTTGCAAAATATCTGACAATTTAAAAGGAATAAGCTTATTTTCGCTCATGATTTGAAAGGTTTCAGTCATGGTTAGCTGGTTTCAGGTCTATGGCAAGGCAAACAGTATGCTAAGACAAGGCAGAGAAAAGCTGCTCAACTCTTGAGGGCCAGATGCAGTGAGAGAAAGAGGAAGGCAGGGGAAAGAGGAGAGAAAGAGTCAGAGAGACAGAGACAGACAGAGGGAGGGAGACAAGGAGGGAGAAGGGAAGAGAAGGTGGGGCTGGGACCAACGCTGCCCTTCAGTGGCTCACTGGCAGCGACTTGCTTCCTTCACCTGGGAGACTTCCTAGCACCCATCCAGGAGGTTGGTGCCCTCACAATCTAGTTTCCTTCCAAACACCCACCATCTGGCAAACAACCCCAAGCACATGACCTTTACGGGACTCTGGATCTAAACCACAACACATGTACACAGATTTTAGTTTTTTTTTTTTTTTTTTAAGAAAAAAAGAGCTTAAGGAAGCTCATAGGGCCAGGAAGATAGCTCAGTAGAATAAGTGCTTGCCTGGCAAGTTCAAGGTCCTGAGTTCGATCTCTGGTACCATCAAATTAAAAAAATCAGCAAAAATGAAGCTCACAGTATGATTTGGTTTAATAATAGCAAGGCCATTAACAAAAATAGAAAGAAATGAAATGTTGATCTAAGTAATGTTCACAGCTCTCAGCCAAGTATGTAATGGTTTATAAAAAAAATGGTTTATAGTACTGTGCTGTATCATCATTGATGCTCTCATCCTTAACTGATCATAAACTGGGAAAGGAGAAGCCTCTGATCATTTTATCTGTGTGTGTGTGTGTGTGTGTGTGTGTGTGTGTGTGTGTGTGTGTGAACAACACTGATAGAGCATTGAACAGAATCTTGGTAAACTAAGATGTTAGGCTTAAGATTGTTTTTCACTGAGCAAGTCTCAAGAAGAAAAAAATGTTATTGTAATCATCACCTTTGAAAATACTGACTGGAGAAACTCATATTTATGAAAATACAAGCTGCTATGAACCAAGTTACAGAAAATTTCAGTGCCTGTCACAGATGGCAAAATGTTCTGAGGGGTATCATCATGTAGGAGAAACATTAGCAAGTACTTCTTTTAAGCTGAACCTGCATCAGCTTGGCTTTTCTATACATTGTGTTTTGCAGAATATTGTGCCAAATGACAGGTCACATTGCAGTGATTAACAGGACTAAGGACTACAGTCTGGAATAAGTCCGCCAGCCCGAGTTATGTTTTTTTTTTTTTTTTTTTCTGCCACTTGCCAGCTTTATGTCCTTGGGATTTATTTGACATCTCTGTGGTTTAATGTCCTCACTTATAAAAGAATGTTTTATGGCTTAAAATAATAAAAAAATAGTTTTATGATATGAAAGCTGTTTACTAGATTCTTAGTATACTGATTTCCCTAATGGTCTAGTTTACATTCCTACCAACAAGGTAGGAGGGCCCCTTTTTTAGCATAACCATGCTAGTATTTGTTACTTTGACTTCTTGATAATTATCTTTCTTTCTGTTATAGCATGAAATCTTGGCATTATTCTAATTTGTTTTTCCCCAAATGGCCAGAGATAATGAACATTTTTTCATTTATTTGTTGATCATGTGTACTTCTGAGAAGTATCTGTTCATTTCACTTGCCCATTTCTTGATTTTTTTAAAAAATTTGGGCAATTAAATTTTTTAGTTTTTTTTTTTTTTTTTTAATAGATTCTAGATATTATCCTCTGTTTTGGGAATAGCCAGCAGAAATTTCTTTTTCCACTCTGTAGGCTATCTCTTCACTCTGTTGGTTGTTTTCTTAGCTGTGTAGGAGCTTTGAAAATTTTTATAATCTCATTGGTTGATTTTTATGTTATTTTTTAAAAAAAAATTTTTTTTTAATGGCCTGTTCAGCCTGCTCTGGGGGTCGGGCTGGCACAGCATGTGGTGCTGGGATCCCCAGGTCCCTGTAGTTGCTTCAGCTTTCCTAAGTAAGCACTTTAGACCACTGAGCCATCTTGCCAGCCCCTTTGCTGTTACCTCTTGTGAAGTTGGGATTGTGTTCAGAAAGCCCTTGCCTTCCCCTATGTCTTCAAGTGTTTAACCTATTTTATTTTCTAGTAGGTTCAACATTTTTGTCTTAATATTTGAATCTTTGATCCGTTTTGATTTTAATTTAGTATATGAAGAGAGATATGGGTCCCCCTCCAGCCCTCTGCAAATATGTAGCCAATTATCTCAGGACCATTTGTTGAACAGACTGGCTATATTTCCTCTAACATAGATTTTCTGCTAGTGTCAAAGATTAGGTAGCTTAAGGTATTTGGGGAGTACTTCTATCTCCTCTATTCTGTTACACTTATCCAGATGTGTGTGTGTTTGTGCCAGTACCATGCCATTTTTATCACTATAGTTTTGTCAGATACTATGATGCCTTCTGCTTTGTTCTTGCTGCCCAAGTAGCTTTTGGTATTTTGGATCTCTCCTGGTTCCATATGAATTTTAGGATTGATTTCTATACTGTGAGGAATGCCATTGGTATTTTGATTGTAATTGCATTGGAGTTACATAATAAAATTTTGAGAGTATGGCTTTTTTTTTTTTCAGTATTGAGTTTACCTATTCAGAGAGGGGGAATCTTTTGAGTCATGTCATAATTAGCATTATACTCTAAAGTATTAAAATTAAAAAATATTCAATAGTAGAGGTAACTTGTGTTTTAGCTAAGCTGTCATGTTTCTGAAGGTAAATATGAAAAGGAACTGGATAGAATCATCATTTACTACATGCAAGTCTTAACTTACTTGTCTGATATTAGAAAGGCATGTCTGTGTTCATTGTATATGGATTTTTAAAATTCCTTTGGTTGTTGTTGTATTGGGGATCAAACTCAGGACTGCACTTTCCAGGTAGGCATTTATGGTGATGAGCCAAATCCCTAGCCTGTATTCTTAAAATTTATAATCCCTTTGTTTCAATTCATATAGAAAATAAACCTCTAATTTCTTGCCAATGGTCCAGGTTTAGTTTTGTTGTTGAGTAAGAAGATGTGTTAGTGATCAAGAGACAACATTCCTCAAATTCACTTGGAACCAGAAGAGACTTAGAAGAGCAAAGGCAATCCTGGCCAACAAAGGAAAGGCAGGAGGCATCACAATTCCTGACTTGAAATTAGACTACAAAGCTACTGTGATAAAACCAGCATGGCATTGCAAAAAACAGACCTGAGGATCAATGGAACAGAGTAGAAGATGCAGACACAATTACAAATACACTCAGCCATCGTACTTTTGACAAAGGGGCCAAACTTGTTTACTACAAGATAGTCTCTTTAATACAACATGCTGGAAAAACTAGCTTTCCACATGCTGAAAGCTAAAATTAGACCGATGTCTATCATCCTCCTCTAAACTATAGTCAAATTGGGTCAAAGATTTAAATATTAAAATAGAAATAGTAAATCTTCTATAGAAAAAAGTAGGTAGAAATTGTACAGACATGAGGGCGGGTAGAGAGTTCATGAACAAAAACCAAACTGCATGGGAAGCAATTCAAAGAATCAACTGTGATCTTATCTTTCTGAAATTTCTGTATGTCGAAAGAAGTCACCAACAGACAAAAAAAAAGAAAAAAAAAACACCATAAATTGGGATAAAAATATAGCAAACTGTCCCTCTTACAGAAGACTTCTATTTAGAACATATGAAGAATTAAAAAAATTAGACCCCCAAAATTCGAAGACTCAATTCAAAAATGGTTGTCTGAGATGAATATATACTTGTCAGATGAAGAAATAAAAAAGGCAAATAAACATAAGAAACAATACTCAATAGCATTAGTATTGCAGAAATGCAGATTAAAATAACACTGAAATTCTACCTCAACACAGAAAGAATGGCTATTATCAAGAAGTCAACTGAAAATAATTGCTGGAGGTACTGTGGGGAAAGTGGAACTGTTGTTCTCCACTGTTGGTGTGAGTGTAGACTCTTACAACCACTACTGAAATCAGTACAGAGATTCCTTAAAAAGCTTGGTTTGGAAGTCCCTTTCAATCCAACTGTTCCCCTACTGGCTATTTTTCCAAAGGAACTGAAATGATACTCCAGCAATATAGATGCAGCCATGTTTGTTTATAGCAGCACAATCTGTCATAGCTGATTTTGGAAACAACCCAAATGCCCATGAACTGAGGAATGGGTAAAAAAAAATGTGACTTTTTTTTTTTTACATAATAGAGTATTATTCCATTATAAACTTGATATATTTTAGGCTTTTCTAGGTAAATGGATGCCACTAGAGACCATATGCCTAAGTAAAATGTGCAAACATCATATTGTCTCACTAGCATAAGATACTGAAAGAGTAACTACAATCTAAAAGGTACAATAGATACTGGGAAAGGGAAAGAATATGTTCAATGGGAAGGAAGCACTGGAATGAGGAAACACAGGAGAGGACAGAGGGAGAGAGAGGTATATTTATGTATGTATCCAGGATGATTTGCATAATTGTACTGCTGATTTCTGCTACTCTATTGAAAGGAGCAAACTAATGCTTTAGTTCTTTTTTTTTCTTCTCCCTTTTAATTTCTTATAACTTTTTTGTTTTTGCTAATTTTGCATGCTTATCTCTTGAAATCTAGACAACTAATTTGAAAACATCAGTATGTAATACAACAGTATTGAATTCCTATTGTTTTATTTAGTGAAATTCTGTATCATTTCTAATGGTGCTTTTTTTTTTTTTTTTTCCATTTTGTATTGTCTTTAAAACTAAAAAATTAAAAACATGAGTATAGGAGACCACTTTCTTCAGACAGGTTTCACCCCATTTACACTCTATCTTTATTGCTAGCCAATCCCTCAAACTCCTCTTCCACAGAAACACTTGGTGTTGTCAAGTTTAAGCTAGACACATACAACTAGTCCAGCTGTTATGCAGTTCCTCATCATTGCCTGAGTGTTCTTGTTATTGCGGAACTGCTCACATCTATCTGTCTTGTCCTTGTCCTTATTATTTAAACATTTTAATAAATTCCTTACTGACATTTTCCTGGAGTTTGACAGGTAACAGAAATAAATTTGTATGGTTAACGTGGATTTTTTTGTTATAAGTTTTAAAAGCATTGCCCTTGTTTGTGTATGATATAAACTGCTATGGTGTTTAATTTTGGTGAGATAGAAAATAAACAGATTGTCTCTTTGTGATTCCTATTTTCTTCAACTTTTTGTTATTCTTCTAGATGCATTTTCCTTTTTTCTGAACTAAATTCTTCATAAGCCATAGTATTTTTCTCATTCATTAACATTCTAGCATTTTCTTTTTTTTTTAAGAATTTTTTATTTTATTTATTATTTTTTTTCTTGTTTCAGAACCTTTGTTTATTCACTCATTTTTATGGCCAGCTCAACCCACCCCGAGGGCAGGGCTGGTGCAGCGTGTGGTGCCAGGAATCGAACCGCGGTCCCTGAAGCCGCCCAAGCTTCCCCAAGCAGGCGCTTTAGACCACTGACCCATCCCGCCAGGCCCCCATTCTAGCATTTTCTTGGGTCATTCTGCTTTGGTCTGCATTACAAACTTCACTGTTTCTTGTCTTTCTCACCCAGGTTTTCATTTTCCACACAAGTTGAAGAATATGTATCTCTAGTTGATTCATAGCATAATCAGATAACTGTGAATAGAAGTGAGGTAATTTTTGCTTGCAAAGATGCAGCACAGGTCAGGGGAGATAGCTTGGTAGTCTAAGTGCCTGCCTGGCAAGCGTGAGGACCCAGGTTCAATCCCCATTACCACATGCTGTGCCCGACACTGGGAAAGTTGGGACAGGAGAAGAACTATGAATCTGAGCTGTGTAGCAAGACCCTGTAACAAATAAATATAAGATTTTTTAAGGGCTGGCCTGACAGCTCAATGGACTAATACACCTGCTTAGGCAGAGCTCAGTGGCTATTGTTCATTCCCTGGCAGTGGCCCTGCTCGCGGGGTGCACTGAGACAGTGATTGAGACTGGGCATGGTGGCATGCACCAGTAATCCCAGCGCTTGGTAGGCTGTAAACAGGAGAATCACAATGAATCTGATCTGCATAGTGAGACCCTGTAGACTCTGTCCTAAATACGGGAAAAAAATGGCACAAGTAATTTAAGTAATTTTATTGATGTTATGATATCCAAATAACATTGATATAATACATTGGTGTAATATAAATTTGATTTCAGAGAACTTCATCTACAATAAATTTGTCACCAGGAGAAGTGGAAGAGGAAGATGATGATGAGAACACTTGTGGGCCCTCAGGACTCTGGGAAGCGCTAACCCCTTGTAATGGCTGTCGGAACCTGGGCTTCCCCATGCTTGCACAGGTAAAGGTTTGCTTTTACAAGGCACAGTCAAGCTTAAAAAGGGTTGTCTGTGTTTTTAAGACCAAATATTTCTCCCTCAAAAATTCAATTATCTTACTCATTTTGTAGGTTTTCTTGAGATAACTTGGTGTGGATGTGTGTGGAAATATAGACATAATTTGTATGATTTCTATTTAAAAATGTTGGGTTATGATAAAGTTTGTCATGTTATGAGGTCTTTGAATACTTATGATCCAGGAATATTCTGTTAAAATGTTAAAAGTGATGTAAAATGAGTAATAAGTGGATATATTAGGGCTAAGGGCAAGCCAATTTTATATATATATATATATATATATATATATATATTTATATATATATATATGTATATATATGTATATATATGTATATATATGTATATGTATATGTATTTTTCTCATCACAATAAACACATTGTAGAATAATGTGACTATGTTTCCTACCAAGGATTTTGGAGTTAATACAAAAAATGAGATCAGTATGCAAAAGCATTGCCTAGAAGTTTGAAATTATTTCACTGTTCATTAAGTCAGCTTTAATTCTAACATATTACCTTCAAATTCCTGTTGTGTGCTATGGATCATAAACCCTGAGGGGACTTGCAGAAATGAACAAAATATTTGTTAGCAAATTTGAAGGCATGGTAAAAATCTCTACAGAAGGAGAAAAAGAACAGCACAAATGAGTATAATACTATGTTGTAATACCAGCCTGTCTGGAAAAACTAGGCTAGGACACAAAAATTCACAGTAATTGTTCAAAAAAGTGGTATATCTCAATTTTTCTGTTTTCAACAAATATGAAATATTTTATTTCATGTCAGAATCATAGCCACTCAAATGCCAATCTCTTCATAGGACTTTTAAGGTAGTTTATTCTAATGTTTACAGGGTTTTGTTAATCATAAAGGTAAAAACCTAATTCTGTGATTCTCAAAATCTGTGGTCAGCATCTGCACATTTCCTTGTATATAGTCAGTATCATTTTTTTTAAAAGATTTTTAAAATTTTATTTATTTTTTTTCTTGTTTCAGAACCTTTGTTTGTTTATTCACTCATTTTTATGGCTTGCTCAGCCCACCCCGAGGGCAGGGCTGGCGCAGCATGTGGTGCCGGGAATCGAACCGCGGTCCCTGAAGCAGCCCAAGCTTTCCCAAGCAGGCGCTTTAGACCACTGAGCCATCCCACAGGGCCCCATAGTCAGTATCATTGAGTGAATCAATGAATGATAGATTCTATGAATTCATGTCTCCATTTAAAATTTTGGCCTATACTATCGATTTCTTTGCAATATATCTACATGGATATGGATAAAATGTAAAAAAACCTAACAAGCATAATGTTTTATTTTATTTGTATAATCTTATGTTCTTGTTTTATAATATTGAATGTCTTTTCTTATTTTTATTTAATAAAATTAATTTCTTTGTAAGAATATATATTTTAATAATTACTTTGTATTATATAATAAAAAGAATTCTTGAAACAAAATAAAATATTAAGGGTTCTTACTACAACCATTAGATTACTTTGTCAATCTAAAAGTCATAAATAGTATAACTGCTTCTTCAAGACTTTACTAATGATTACATTTTAACTTTCAAAATCTTATTATTTACTAACTTCACTAGTGACTTGATTTTGCTTTATAATTTTTTAATATTAGATTTTTATATTTGGTTAGCTTTTGAAAAGACTGGTATTGCTTCTGTAAATTTATTACATCCCTGGATATTTTATGTATTTCAAGGTTTTACTGGTTAGATTTGCCACAAAATGTTTTTGGATATGTAGCTTTTCTTTTGACTTAATTTGTATGTATGTATATGTGTGTGTGTGTGTGTGTGTGTACACAAGTATGTTGTGTAGTTTTTTCAAGTGTCAAATTCACTGTTTTATTGTCATTTTTATTTTTTCTGTTTATAAATGTATTTAAGTTCTCAAACCTACTTTTGGTTTAATATGTAGTATCTTATTTGGGAGTTTTTAAAACCTATGTTCAAAAGTTCTATATTAATTTTAACTCTTATCTTTTTTTAGGATTTTACATTGAGTAATAACATATTCTACTTATCATATTTTATACTGTATATTTTGGATTTACTTCTTAAATCTCATTACTTTTTCTTTTTTAACATGTAAGCAATATGCCTTGGTGTTTGCATTATTACTTCATGTGATACTTTCAACCTATTAGCTGACTCGAATGCTTACTTTCCTTTTTATTTTTGTTTTTGTTTTTATGTATTTGATATAGGATCTCACTATGCAGCTAGAACTTGTAGTGATCCTCCTGTTTTCAGCCTCCCCAGTGCTGGGTTTACAGGCATGTGCCTTCCTGCCTGATCTTAGTGGCTGACTCAGTATACCTGGGGGTGAGGCTCGCATGGCATGAGGTACTGGGGATTGAACCTGGGTACCTGTGCTTGTCTAAAAGGCACTTAGTCTGCTGAGCTATCTCGCCAGCCTGGAATGCTTACTTTCTAAAATTTATATTTTATAATTATATCAAGCTTTAAAACTATATCTACTGGGGCTTAAAAGAAAAAAATATATATTTCAGGCTGTTATTGATCTTGGGGTAATATTCCTGCCTCATTCACTGGACTGCTGGGACTATAGACATGTTGCACAATGCCGAGGTGCTCTATCTAACATAGAAACTTATTTGAGCTGAGGTATTGTTTCTTTTTTGCTGGATTTAACCTGACAAACTAAAAGTAGGATTCTTTTGCTAATGTTCTGCTCAATATATAAATTCTTAAAAACTGGAATGTTACTATTTGTGGGCTTTCCTTGGGCATGAGTGTGTATTTATTTACCATGTATGGCATATATTTTAATTACAAAATTATATTGAGAAGTTTTAGAGTTTTCTGATTAAGGATATACATATATAAATATTTACATGTATAAAACCTGAAACAACTTTGAACTTGACTCATTTTTTTAGTGTAAACCACTAAGGATTTTCTGGACCTAATGATTCTGCCATTCACAAATAGTGATTTTAAAATCTAATTCTATCATTTATTTTTAATTCACTTAGTATTTGTGTGCTGTTTGATGAAAAGAAGTGGTAAGATATCTATTGTTTTAGGATTTTGAGAAAACTCTAACATATAGTGGTAATGAGCATCAGGACTTGTAAATAGAAGTAGAATGAAACAATGTACACTAAAAGAATTTAAAAAGAGACTGATTTTAAAAACATATATTTTTAAAAACATGTATCTTCAATATAAAACATTTATATTGAAGAGTTAAAGAAAACATGAAAAATGTTCAGTGCTCTTAATAATCATCCATTAAGTGAATAGCAAGGGCCAGGGACTTCATTATGGAGAGCACTCATAATCCTTGAACACAAGGATCTTAAGCTCCTTTCTACAAAGTGCTTACAGTATCATTTAAAAATTCTTAATAAACCTACCATGAAATGTATTGAAATGGTATTTCATACTGTAACAAACAATGTTTTATGGTAAATATTTGAAGGTGTTTTGAAAATTTTCTTTTGAAAGTATTTGCCCAAAGTAACTCCTTTTATGAATAGATACAACTTTTCAATAATATAATCTTAAAATTTACAAAACTGAAATATCCAAGAGGCAAAATATATTTTACATTAGGAAGGCATTTCTTCATTTCCCATGTATTCTTGGAGACTATGAGAAATCAATAAGATATAAGCTTTGCGTGCCTAAAGATTCACAGCAAGCCATTTTCCTCCAATCTGCATATAGAAGCCTGTGGAATTAGTGTGATTAATATAGTTCTGTGTAAATTTTTATAAACCCAGATTTTTAAGATTAAGATAAATTACATTTAGCCGGGTGTGGTGGCGCATGCCTATAATCCCAGCGCTCAGGAGGCTGAGGCAGGAGGATTGGTGCGAGTTCGAGACCAGCCTGGGCTACAAAAGTGAGTTTAAGGCGAGCCTCAACTGCATAGCGAGACCCTGTCTCAAAAAGACAAAAATAAATAAATAAATAAATAAATAAATAAATAAATAAATAAATAAAATAAGTTACATTTTCATTGATATCTCTTACTTTGATTGAACTTGATAAATATTTACTGAATATCTTTATATTCAAAACATAGTAAAAACCTTCAGGATATATGAATATGAATATATATTCTGGAAAAAATATAAAGGGTAGCCAGGTTATCCATAATGTGGATCCTGAGGTATCATTTTTAAACTGAAACAAAATGTTTACTTGCAAGATTAGAACATTGGTCTGATTTTCAATATTTGTCTAGATTTTAAAGTGATCCTGCATTGAGGCCTCTATTTTTTACTATCTCTAAGAATACTAAAAGTGGAGTCAAGAGGCTAAAAGATGGGCACTGTAGTGTTTGTGCTTATGAATATGTTATACGATATTTTGTCCTTTTATTGTGACTAGAATGTAATTGCTACAAACAATTCCTTTCAAATTCATGAAAATTAAGATTTCTAAATAGCATCAGGAGATTAAAATTCTTAGAAAATACTAGATTTAGCATGAATAGAGATTTTATAAAATAATTTCAAAGCAGTAAAGTATGATTTAAATTGGACAAAGAAGTACAAGGGCATGAGTTATTTTCAGTTCTTTGTATATTGTTAGTCCTATATCTGAAGAACAGCTGGCAAGAGTTTGCTTTTTGATTTATTTATTTATTCATTTGGTACAGGGTCTGGTTACCCAGTTCAGACTCATAGTGATCCTTCTGTGTCAGCCTCCTCAGCACTGGGATTTCAGGCATGGGTTACCATGCTCCGTTTCAGAGCCTGCCACTGGCAAAAGTCTTATACTACTCTATGGGATATCTTTCCACTCTGTTGATGAGTTCTTTTGCTATGCAACAGCTTTTTAATAAGATGAGATCCCCATTGTTCATTCCTTGTAATATATCCAGTGCAATCACGGTTTTGTTCATAGTTGCCTACACTGATACCTTTAAGAGTTCTACCTATTCTCTCTTGTAGATATTTAGTGTTTTTGTTTTGATATTTAGATTTTTGATGTATTTTGATTTTAGTTTAGTGACTGATGAGAGATATGCATCTAGTTTTAGTCTTTGGTGTATGGAAAGCCAGTTTTTCCAGCATCATTTATTAAAGAGTCTATCTTCCAGTGAATATATTTGTCCCTTTAAAAGACAAGGTGGCTGAGTGGTTTGAAGTTGCTTCTGCATCTTCTAAGCTGTCCCATTAATCCTCATGTCTTTTTTTTTCCTACTACCATACTATTTCCATCATGGTAGCTTTGTAGTATAATTTCAAACAGTTGATTGTGATGCCTCCTATCTTATCTTGCCTGTGTTGCCTGGAATTGTTTTTCCTATTCCATGTCTGTTTTGGTTCTAAATAAATTTTAGAATTGTTTTCTCTACTTCTGTGTGGTATGCCATTGGTATGGGATTGGGATTGTATCAAAACTATCTAACATTTTGGGAGTGTGGCCATTTTCACTATGTTGGTTCTTTTTATCCAAAAATAAAGAACATCTTTTCATTTTTTGATATCATCCTCAATCTCTTTTTTTCTAGAATAAAGAATTTAAAAAAACCAATCAGATTTCCCAAAATTCAAAAAACCCAATCTAAAAATGAGTTTCTGTGATGAATACACACGTCTCAGATGAAGTGCAAACATGAAATAAGTATCTTGAAAGAATGTTCAACATCACTGACTATTCAAGAGATACAAATTAAAACAATGACATCCCATTTCGTTCTAGAAATAATAGCTATAATCAAGAAATTATGCAATAACCGCTGCTGGTGTGATTGTGGGGGAAAAAGGAACCTTTCTGACTGATGCTGGCAGTGTAAACTGGTGCAACCACTGTGGAAATAACTGCGGAGATTCCTTAAAAAAAACTAAAGCTAGAGATTCCATTTGACCCAGCTATGCCTTTGCTTGATATATTCTTGAAACAATTAAAAGCATCATACCACAGTGGTATATGTATATATCTCATTTTTATAGCAGCACAATTTGTAATAGCTAAATCTGGAAACAGCCCAGATCCCTATGAATTGATAAATGTGTTTTTATTAACATAGTGGAATACTACTCACCCATAACAAAGGATATGATTGTACTATTTCTAGATAAATGAATGTACCTTGAGACTGTACTCTTAAATAAATATCACTTTGATTCTGCGATGTGAAACTGAAAGCATAAGTAAGGACCAACATGTATAATGTTTCATAATATCATGAAATAGGAAGAAAATGTTCAGATTGGAAGAGGATCTAGAGGGGGAAAGGAAAATGGAAGGAAGGGAAAAGGAATAAAATGAGAAAGGAAGTAAAAATGGAAACAAGGGTTTTGTAAATAAGGACAGCAAGGAGGGTAGAAGAGAAGGTAGTGAAAAGGGTAAAAAGCATGATATATCATGTACAGGTACAAACTCTTATTATGGATGTAATCCTTTTGTTTATCTAATATGCAACCTTAGTTAATTAAAAAAAAGTAGAAGGATGAATGAGACAAGCAGTTTCAGAAACTATGATGAAGGCCAAGTTTGTTCCACAGCACTCCTACCCATAATAATTGCTGTCATTGACACAGTGCCTCCTCTGTGCCAGATATTTCACATGTGTAATTTCTAATTTTCCAGGAAGATATTTAAGGAAAGAAATAGTGATATACCTTTTACTTTTTCTTTTATTTATTATTGATATGACTTTTAAAAACTACACAACCAGAGTTGCGTAGATCCTTTTCCTGGTGTCATTTACATTTTTCTGCTTTTTGCTGATTGCCTTTATTCCTAGTTGTATTCTGTATTTTCCAAGTTTTAGGCTCCTCTCTAGAAAGAATCATGTCTTTGAGAGTCACCTTCAGCACTCTATTTTTGTCTTCTGTTCATTTAATCACAGATATAGTGTTGGAGAAAGTAAAAACCATGTCACACCCTGCTCATAAGTTGCCATTAGTTTTATTGCTACTCCTGTTTTATAGGGCAAATGTTGTTATGGCAGAGAATTTGAGTTGATCAGTTATATTATGGTGAATGACACTACATTCCTCCATAGTCTTAGACGGCACCCACTTCTGTACCATGAATACTTCAAGGCTTTTTACTGAAGAGGTAATCCTGTTAGGGGGAGGAGGGCAACTGCCTTCCATCCCACCTCAGGTAGGTGTCACTGCGTAGGGCAGAAATGAAGACAGGTGTGGGGACTGAACGTTTTTGTGGCAGGCTTGCCCTAGAGCCTCTGCACCTGCCATCACCATACTCACGCAGCTCTCTCGGGAGAGGCCAGCAGCTCCTGCAGTGTGAGACTGTTGGAGGAGAAGAACACATCTGCAGCCCATTTGCCACGACATGGGAAGCACCTACCGTGGCCATGCTGGCCATGCTTTCTCCTGGACCTAGGAAGGCTGCTGTGGCCAGTGCTCTTTTGCTCCTGAGTTTGCAGGCTCATGTCAGTCACTTCCACAGCACCTGCTGTGATGCTCATTATGGCTCCTGCTGCTGTCCATGTCCCTTTGGCAGATGATGTGACTGCGGGAACGTGTGAAGTCTGGATGCAGTGTTTGTGGATTTATTTGTTCTTCGCATAAGCAAAATAAGTGATCTCAAGTAGATCAGAGTTAATGTGAAGGTCCCCCATACTGACTTGATTTTATCCCCTCCAAAGATCTGCATGGAATTTATCTGGAGGCACAAAAAATGATTAATATAAATAAAATGACAGCAGCAAGTCTCCCTACTTTTTCTGTGGCTAAATAAGTAATTTGATCTCATGTAACACATATAACACACATATATAACATGTATAGCACATAAAATGCATAACATAACATGGGGAGACATTATATCCCATAGCACATCAACCTACCTAGATTAGAGTAGCATGTGTTCAAGGACTGAGTAGATAGTCAGTATGCTGTGGGTGGAACTGCAGCTTTGATATATTAAGGATTGCTGACAGCAAGTGAATCTCTGAAATTCAGACTTGGGAAACATTTTGTTGAAACCTTAGGAACTGTGCCATGGAAGCCTATTTGGCCTCACTTACTTCTGAGTATGATGCATTTTGCAGGTAGGTGCCAGCTTTCAAGACTGTGCCACTTCCAAAGCATCTGGCCCCATCTACAGTCTCTGTGAAGTTTTGCCTTTGGGTTTCTGTACTTTTCCTCAAGTACAGTTATTTTTTTTTTTAAGTTTCAATTTTTTATTGTTTAAATTTAACAATGGTTATATTACATATTTTCATCATCATATCAGTTTAGATTAATACATATAGGTATATAAGATTGATCAAACAATTAAACATTAACCCTTCTAAATCAACATTACTTTTTTTTTCTTTTCCCCTTTCTTTTCTTTGAAAGTTGACATATTGCATATTGTCCTCACAATCGTTCTACAGAATACAGTGTGTGGGCATGACCCACCTCCCTATTAATGTTGCTTAGAAAAATATTTAAATAAAAGGAAAACAATATGCTTCTCTTTGGACTAAGAGGAAGCAGATACATACACAGTCAAATGTTTTGCAATAGCAGTGGGCCACCAGTGAAGCTTGTAATGTTGGACGCTATTAAATCTAAGCCTCCTAAAGCTCATCTCACCAATCTAGCTCTGCGTTTCATGCATTGTGATTAAGCATTTTTTTTTCTTGCTGGGTGGTCAAGGGCAAGTCGAAGCAAGACCTGTATAACAAAACATTCTT